>CM045769.1:161842850-162019931 GCA_025200525.1 Camellia lanceoleosa
ATGAGGCACAAAAAGCGGAAGGTAAGGCAGTCCAAAACGTAATACCTGAAAATCAGGTTAAGGCATGGTCAAGGAGTGCTAGAATCAAGGACCAAAATAACATGAAATACAAGCTAGTGAAGAGGGTTTTACACTACAAAAGTATATTAAGCGTTCAAGAGGCCACTAAACCTTGACCAAAATTGAGGTATGACATGCCAAATAAATCCCAAAAACTCAGCGAAACATGGTCTATGCATGTAAGAATGAGATGCTCGCCGATAGGCCGTGAAGAGGGTTGAATCCACACATGCAAGATGGACACCCAATATGACAAAACCACTTGCTCCGGAAAAGAGGTTATGAAGGCCACCCAAAACTCCTTTGAAAGAGATGCAGGAAATGAGGCTAGGAAGCATCACAGTATAGGCACCATTTGATGTATATGCTATAAAGAAAGAGGTTATTACACACATGCAAGAAGGGACACCTAATATGGCAAAAAAAGTTACGAATGGCGGAGCTCATGTGCAGTCTATAAAACTCACCAAAAAGGGCCTAAAACATGTGGCTTAGGAAACATGCACTTGCTTTATGGGTTCCTTGTTAGGCCAAATATGCTAGAAAAAATAAGACAAAAGGGGTGAGAGGGCCACCATTCATTCTAATTTTGGCTCTCAAAACACATAATAACCACTGAAAATCCGTTGGATTTGATTGGTCAAAAAAAAAAGTAATAAAGCAACACAAAGGCCCTAATGCATGGCTCAAAACAAGGTGAAATAGAAGCATGCAAGGGGGTAGATTAACCCCTATGATTTTGACTGGAAAAATGATCTTAAAACAACATGTTGGGACCTCCAAAATAAGACTTTTTTTTTAGTTTATAAAAAATCAAAAAATAATAACGCAAGTATAGCTAAAAAGATAAGAAGAAACCTAAAATAAAAGCCCTAAAAAGGGGAATAGAGGTGTTACGTAGCTTGTATTTCAAACAACTCCAGCTTGGACCAAAATGTCAACTCCTCGGCCTCTAAAAAAAGGCCTCCAAGAAGCTTAGGTTGATGGTGGAGGGGTTAGGTTAAGAAGGTGGTGTTGTGCAAAGGGCCAGGAACCTTACACTTCTAAGCTTCTAGAAATGAAGACTATACAAAAAGAGAGATATATGTTTGCCTTGAGACAAATTTACTGAATCCTCTACAAGGAAGGAGGCCTTCGCTTTATAGAAGAAAAAATAGGCCAAAGCTACTCCTAGAAGCCAAAAACCAGAGGGCAAAGATCCTCTCTATACAGTGTATGGAGGATCCGATGCATGCCCTTGGTGCTGTTGGCATTATGACCTCCATGAGGCAATGGCGGGGAAGTGGCCGGCCGATTCCCGGTGGTCGGCCGACCACTTGCCTGGTCGACCCAGCCTAAGTCCAAAAAAGTCAAGGTGGTCGTGACCTTAAATGGTGGTCTCCCGATAGAAATCTGCAAGCAAGTGGTATGGTGGGGAGACCACAAATGTATTTCAAAGTAAGGGAGACCAGTTTCTTAGCGACAGAAAATCGTGGCGGAAAATGTTGAGTGGTCTCCGGGGAGAAAAGGTGGTCTCCAAAATGTGGTCTGGCCTTGTACCACCTTCCAAACAAAAGAAATAGGGTCCATGCCAAAAATAGACCAAAACGGATCTGCAAACAAGGGTTCGGGGGCCAAAACAGCGTACGGGTGCCACAGCGGTGTTAAGCTTATCGAAAGGCGCGTCGACCACGAAGGTGGTCTTCTGAGCCCTGATGTCCCTCTAGAGAAACAAGGTGTGTGTGCCAAAAAAGCCGGAGCAAAGCGGAGAAAGTTAAGCGGTCCACGAACCAGGCAGTACGAAAAGCCAGCTCCATCGAGCTGGTCTCCAAAGCGCGGGAGCGATGGTCTCGACCACGAAAAAGTAACTGTTGCCAGCGAGAGATAGTCTGAGGCCTCTCCACTCCCTTCGGGAAAAAGCAGAACGGATTACGCCAAACCAAGGCAAAGCACAAAAGAGTCTACGAAGTCCGGAGAGCAAGGCTCTCAATCGAGACTTCAAAAGTAACCTCGGAGAGCGAACACAATATGCGCCAATTACTAGAAAAGCTCAATCGATGTTGTGTCGAGTCTTAAGTCGATCCAAAAATGGGGTGTCTCTGATTGTCCTCTTGTGAGAACTCGAGAATTCATATCGTGTGGGGAGTGAATGTCAAAGCCCGAGCGATTCATTTTTGACAAGGCGAAGACTTAGACAAAGCAGGAGCCGAGATAAGCGAGAGATGTGTCAAAAGTAGGTAGGGAAAAAATGAAAAAGCGATATGCACAAAGGCTTTGAACATAACTTATGATCATGTAAAAGGCGTAATAAACAAATATACTTTAATAAATGCTTGATTTAAGCGAGGCAAACACAAATCTAACTACATTCCATGCTTAGAAAGGATGTAAAGAATTATACAATTCTTGCTTCGTCTCATCACGGAGATTACAATACACATTGATTCGGTTAGATGCGAAGTGCAGCGCCCGACTTCAAATAAACCGTACAAACAATATCGTGCCTAAAGAGAAGAAAACTTAACAAGTACAACATCATTAGAAAGCGTGCATAGCAATGCAAGTGAAAAGTCGCGTGACAAAGCATAAGTGAGGAAGTGCAAGACAATGCAACCTAAGTATGACGCATAACAATCACGATGCACTAGCGAGTCTGCGAGGTAAGTCTGTAAACGGCGCAATGCAATGCTAACGGTACATATGATTAATGCGTGGGATAGCGCGATCTTGTGAGATTATGATATGAAATGTATGTAAAATGCAATGCAATGCGGCGAGTGCATATGATGTGCGTGAGATAGCGCGATCATAAAATAGCACGATATGAAATGCATGTAAAATGCAATACAATATGCAATTGAATCAATCAAACCACAAGCGATACAAAACCACACAAATATCATAAAGGGATGAAGATCGCGAAATCAAACTATGTCTACCATAGAAAAGCCGACACCCTCGGACCACAATTCCCTCGATTGGAATAGTAGCATACACATGCGAGAACTATGTGTTTTGTGAGCGAACACAAAATACAAGTAATTGGGTGGCATGACATAAGTGAGGAATGATCTGGTGAGGAAGATCGTGATCCTAAATCTTTGGATGCAACAAACTAAAATACGATCGATTGGATGCAATGGATGAATAGAATAAAGCATGCAGCAAACCACATTTTGCCTAGGAAAGGCATGGACACAAACAAACCCGTCTAACGAAATGGTGCGTCACCCTCAAACCACAATTCCCTCGATTGGAATAGGTGCGTACACATAATCACATAACCATGTTTTAATCACGAAAAGTATGGGCACATCTTGGGCCAAACAACATGGAAAGCTGGCGATACAATGGATATCTTGATCTGGGGCATGCAACATATTCTATATGCAATGCCATAGACATACTAAATGATGTAGTAGTTAGGAGGCGAAGGTACCTTCTGAGGCAATTGGCAATGATCTACCTCATCGATGTCTACCTCATGTTGATGTGGGAATCTTTCCCTTCTTCTTGGTTGAATCACGGTACTACTTTTCTCCTGACTATGGTCGACTTTCCTATTCTCCAGCAGTGATGTGAGACTAGGTTGGTTCGATTATCGAGAATTGAGGCGCATGCACATGCTATCTCAATCTATAAATTTGCCATACAAATTTCAAGCGAGGATATACCCACAGGTATTTAAACCGGACTTTAGTCTCGAAAATCCCAAACCTTTGCGTTCTAGGCATGAGCCATTAGAACTCTAGTTTCCACCGTCTCGGTTGGTCTCTTAGGAACTCACATAAACATAGGCAAGTGGCTATACGGACCACCGAAAGTCGTTAAGACACGACAAACACCAAAGAATTGCACCTTTAGAGGATTTAAGGTCTCCTAGACCAAGAGTGCACAAGATAGTGCGAATGAAGATCACGAATTGGGTCTCCCAAACGAGAGGATTTAAGGTCTCCTAGACCGGGGAGTGCACAAGACAATGTGAAAAAAAAAAAGAAAAAAAAGTGAGCGCACAAGGCGGTGCAAGTGAAAGTGAGCGCACAAGAGCAGTCTTGGCGCAAAGGAATGCACAAAAGCGATTGCTATCTGGTGCACAAGATAGTCGCGATCTTGCCAAGCGTAGTGATAAAGCACAAAATAGTGCAATCGCAAAATAAGCGAGATAAAATGCATGCACCATGCAAGACTTGACACACAACTTCACGACATAGCATTTCATTCATTTTGGCACAGCTTACATCACAACACTTTGTTTGTTTGGCACAAGGCTCATAACACAATATTTTGTTCATTCGCATGACTCGAAGCCTGACACTCTGTTTATCTGGGCACCAGCTCTTTTGGGTACCACAGACTCATTAAATTATCTGACTCATTTTTGACACATGGCTCATTTTGGCCGCGTGGCTCATTTGCACGTAGCTCATTTGAGCACATAGCTCATTTCAGACACATGACTCATTTGAACTGCGGCTCATTTTTCGAGCACACAGCTCATTTTGGGCACACAACTCATGTCGGGCACACAGCAGATCTTGGGCACACAGCTCATCTTGGGGTCACACAGCTCATTTTTCGGGCACACGGCTTGTTTCGGGCACACATCTCATTTGGGGCACATAGCTCATTTGGGGCACACAGCTCATTTCGGGCACACGGCTCATTTTAGGGCACACAGCACATTTTGGGCACACAGCTCATCTTGGGGGCACACAGCTCATTTTGAACACACAGTTCATAACACAGCATTCTGTTTGCATTTTGAACATACAGCTCAAGCACTTGAATTTCTAAACACGCAGCTCATGCTTTTGGTTGTGAACTCTGTGACCGCATTTTGAAATCTGAACACAGGCTCAAACTTTTTGTCGTGAGCACGCCGCCCACTCTTATGAAATCGGTACACTCAGCCCAACCTTTTTGATGGTGAACACACAGCGCACAGATGTTGAAAGTTGAACATGCAGCCCAAACTTTTAAGGTGAACACACAGCCCACAGTTTTTGAAAGTTGAACACGCAGCCCAAACTTTTGATGGTGAACACACAGCCCATGGTTTTGAAAGTTGAACACGCAGCCCAAACTTTTGATGGTGAACACACGACCTCTGAGTTTTGAAAGTTGAACCTACAGCCCAAACTCTTGATGGTGAACACCACGGCCCATCTACTCCAGTTCGAACACACGGCTCATATCTTTATGTTGAACAGCGACTCATCACTTCAATTTGAACACACAGTTCATATACTTCATATTGAACACTTGACTCACACATTTCAATTCTAAACCAGCTCATATATTTTCATTTGCATGGCTCATTCTTAATTGAACACGGCTCATAAATTTGCATTTCGAACACAGCTCATCCACTTCATTTTGAACCGCAACTCAAACTTTTCAAATTTAGAACACTCGGCTCGGACAATTCACCTTCGAACCATGACTCAAACTTTTGATTACGAACACGCAGTTCAAACTTTTCAAATTTACGAACCGCGGCTCGGACAATTCACTTTTTGAACACCGGCTCAAACTTTTCAAATTTACGAACACTTTCAGCTCGGGCAATTCACCTTCGAACCACGCGGCTCAAACTTTTTGATTACGAACACGCAGCTCAAACTTTTTCAAATTTACGAACACAGCTCAAACAATTCACTTTTGAACACGGCTCAAACTTTTCAAATTTCTAAACCAGCTCGAGACAATTCACCTTTCGAACCGTAGCTCAAACTTTTTCAAATTTCTAAACACCTCGGACAATTCACTTTTTGAACACGCGACTTAAACTTTTCAAATTTACGAACACCAGCTCGAGACAATTCACCTTTCGAATCTGTGACTCAAACTTTTGATTACAGACACACGGCTCATTCATTTCAATTTTGAACCATGAGTTCAAATTGTTGATTCTGAACACCACAGCTCATACATTTTTCATTTGCCGCAGACTCATTCTTAATTTTGAACACAGCTCATAAATTTTCATTTATGAACACACATTTCATTCACTTCATTTTGAACACAGACTCACACATTTCAATTACGAACCTTGACTCATACATTTTCATTTGCCATGACTCATTCTTAATTCTGAACACATGACTCATAAATTTTCATTTACGAACACACTCATTCACTTTATTTTGAACCGGCTTACACATTTCACTTTGAACCACGCTTGACTTACATATTTCAATTTTTTGAACCATGACTTATAACACAACCTTTTCGTCTGACACCGACTCATAACCACAGTATTCTTTTAATTTTGAACACATAGCTCATTACGAACATCTGAGGATCACGATGGCGAAACTTGCGAAGTTGAAATAAACTTCGGATGCGACATTTTCCTTTTTCTTTTGCTTGAAGTTTAGAACCTATATAGCGAGATAGGTTCTAGTTTACTTGTTCCCACATGACTGGGTTGAACCTGCGGTTTTGGAAAGAACAAAATCTTGTTTTGCACAAATGTGGAGAAGCGGCCGCGGCACTCTGAGCACAAAAGCGATTTTTGAAATTGAGGCGAGAATAAGTTCTCAGCAGGGTATTGAGCCTCTGAATGAATCTGACACCACGACTCAACAACAAAGAGAAAGACAAGGAAAGACAACCTAAACACATCTGTAGACACCCAAGCGACACAAGAATCGAGACATGACCACGACAGGCGTGTTCCAATGGCAAAGACCTCTCGATGCACGAGAACGGTTCTTGGTATTATTTCCCACCCTTTCTTATTTGTGATTCTCCATATCACTTTCGGCCCTCAAGCTCGATTTTTCTCTCAAAACCTTTTTCTCGTTTTCCTCTGGGCGCATCTCTCTATTCTTTAATCTCTCATTTTCATCCCTTTCGGGGTGGTTGATGGATAAACAAGAAGTTCTGAGCTCTTGCCCTAGCATTACGCTAGATTTTCATTCTTATTCTATGATGAGTTTCTCCCGGAGAGGGTTGCAATGCGACGAGCCAGCGGCAATTTGTAACTAACATCGGTTGTGATGCTTTCTGTTGGGGAGTTTGGGCGTGATCGGTCTGTCGGGATGAGGTGGAACACCTTGCTCCATTCAAGTTAGGTGCTTCGCGCAACTTGATACCTTGCTGCTCAAAGGATATGAGAGCTTTCAGCCCTTTTCTGTTAGCTTCCGATGTGCCCTTTTTGGCGAATAGAGCCCTTTCGGCAAATGCATTGACAATGGGGAAGATAGGCCCAGGACTCAAGCGTGCCCCTAGTTCATCATTTTGACCTTTTTTTTTTTTTTTTGGTTTTCTACTAAAACAATTTTGACCAACATGAGAGTTAGATTAACGTGCTTGTTCAATTTGTTGATTTAAAATCATGCAAGTCAAGCTATGAGCACTAAAATTTTCTTTTTGTGTCAGAAATGGTCGATTTTGGAAAAAAAAAAAAAAGAATAATTTTCGAGAGAATTTAGTCAACCTCGGTAAAATTCTCAAAAATGTTTTTTGCAAATGGCCCTTTTCGACCAATCTGGAACTTACTCTTGAGATGCACAACCTCAATCCGAAGGAAAATTGCCCTCGTCTAAATGGCACCGCATAGTAGCGAAAAGTTGCCTTGTTTGAATAGCACCACAGCGCAAGTATGGCAGCGGAAAATTGCCCCTTGTTTGAATATGCCATGCCTTGTTGATTCTCATAGTGGCGATCCAAGAACTTTCGGATCTGAGAGAAGATAAAGATGACGAGCCATTGCTTGGACATAGTCGATTTGGAAGTGTTTATGGCTGGACTTCTGAATGAAGTTGCCTACGTATCCCAAATATGGGAATCAAGCCTTACGTAGTTCGGGGTTAAGGTACACTCGGGTATGAACCTCTCCTTTTATGCTCTAACTTTTGCCAAGGCGCTTGGGTTTTCAACCTTGCGAGCTTTGTTTTCTTTCTTTTCATTTCTTTCTTTGAATTTTTTTCTTTTTTTTTATCATCTTTTTTTTTTTCATTCTTTGCATTTTTCTTTTTTTGTTCTTTTCTTTTGCTCTAACTTTTGCCTGGGTTGCCCTTCTAGGTTTTTGGCCCAGCGAGCCTCTCAAGGGTAAAAGTGTAGCTTTGTCCATATCAAATGGTTTTGAGATCTCGGCTTGGTGAATCTAAGAGTGGTATTGTTAGATTGATGATGTTGGAGTCCATCCAATGGGGAATTGAATTTTCCCTTGGTGTTGTGGATAGGAACTTGGCTATCCTTGACAATACTTTCTTCTTTCCTCCATGCAGGATTTGGCATTCTTCTTAGATCTTCGTTGATTTGCGGAATAATCCATCTTGGCTATTCGGAGCGGACATTTTGCCCCCAAATCGAGGGTACTTGATCTAGCTTTGCAAGCTTCTTTTGATGACATTTAATCTTCTTGATCGACTTTCTTGCCGCTAATTCATGGAATTTGCTTCCGTCTGGCCACAGTAGCCTTTGATGGTTTGATCATTGAACATTACGAATTTGAGTTCAAGGTTTGAAAGTAAAAAGGGTCGAGTCTCGGTGAAGCGATCCTAATTGCACAATCTCAAGCGATTCCACCTGAGGTTTAGCGAGGACCCGCATAAAACATTTTTGAAATCTTTTAAGCGACTAATCGCTCGTTTGAAGACAGTGTGAAGCCAATACGGATGAAGCTAGGATCCTACGATACTCACATTAACAAGCATGATCTTAATCATTAAGGGCTTATGCGCGTCTCTTTCTTTCAATTGATCAAATTTTACAAAACTCGAGGAATTCCTTCCTCTTTGTTTTTAACACATTATTCGAAAAATTTTGAAAAATTTAGGTCAATGCAATGATTTCAAGGCACAGAAGAGCAGGTGAAATGTACTGTCATTTCATTCTAAACTTGCTGGCACAGCAGGCTTAAAGTAGCAATAAGCACAAAAACATAATGACCACAATTTGTTTCATTGATTTCTGGTTGCAAGCGGCTCCTGCGAGACGAGACTCAAAAGAAAGCAAGGACAATCACAAAACAAAATAATGATGTCAGGTGACACCCTCGGAATCATTACGACCATACTGTACGGTGACTCGATACAACAAGACAGACCTTAATCGAAAAGACTGACTCAAAACAAAGAGATAGACTCGAAACAAAACCACAGAACTGACTCAACACCCAAGTCAGAAAGTACAAAAATTAGCATTCGCAAATGCTCAAAATAGTGCGTGCCAAACGCCATATCTGAAATAAATCGAGCCTTAGCGCTCGCGGTGGACCAACCCCTGATCACATACTTGTATTATCTTCGAAGTCCAACAACTTAGTGGTGACAGACTTTGCCGAGCTAGGTGGGAGGACAACCTCATTGTCAAACAGATCCTACACCTTATGGCGGCGAAGTAGTTGTCGATTGGTGTGGCCAGATCTGTTGATGAATGCGCCTGATCTTGGGTAAGGTCATAACGGTGGAAGGCGACTAGGGAGGCCGAGGCTCGAGGGCTTGAGATGCCCTTTTTGACAGGATCTGAAGCGCCTTGGACAAAGGCATATAGGGCATGGAATGCCCTGCAACCTCGGGAGAGATACTTCGAGTTTTGTGCATTTTTACTGGATGCACTAGCAAAAGGATTGGCAAGTACAAGCTTGGCTTATTGATTTTTCCTGGGTGCAGGATTAGGGTTGGAGGGAACGGTTTTGGTATGATGACCCTTATCCTGATTTTCCCTTTGCCTTGAACTGCTCTCGGTCTGAATAGGGAAAATGTCATCCTTGATCCTACTGTTGCAGTACTTATTACTTATTCAACCCTCGGCTTCGAGCCTCAGCGGCTCTTTGGAGTTGTTCATAGGGATCGATATCCACCTTCATCTTGTTCTTTCCACTAGCCTTAGCTTGGTGGGCCGGTTTGAGTTGCTACTTGGTCTGCCAAGCCTGTTGTCGTCGACATGTTATTCTTTGGAGCTTGAGACTTCGGGTTGGTGACTCAATTACATCGCCCGATGGCGGGGCTCTTGACATGAAGTTCTCGACTTCTGCAATAGGGCCAACATTCCATAGGCTAGATCGACCCACAGATCTTTGAAGGTCGTAATCATTCCCATCGGCTCAAGGTGGTGGGCTCACGGGTTTGAAATAAGCGGGGTTCCCAGTTAGGTAGCGATAAGGCGACTTAGGCGGGTGTGGCACCTCAGCGTCGGCCTCACCTGCAAGATGATTCCTTGGTTTAATCATTACCATAACCACAATTTCCTCTAAATTCTGTGCCATTACTCGTCGTGAAATTTGAGCGGAGGTGATGTGGCCGTTGGTGGATCGGATGTCGCACTTTCTTCGGTGAAGGAGAACAGCTATACGAACTAAGTCTCTAAATGAAAGACAAAAGCAGTGACATTTTAGCCCAATTTCATCAGGCGACATAGGCATAAGCAATAACTTTACTCTACTCTGATCCTTTGTTTCCCAAAATCAACGCCTCAATCTGAATCGATACATGGATATGGGTGATTTTCAAAACAACGATCTTGATGCCATGAACTGATACGGACTTGCAAACTGGTACATGCATTCCTATAGAGACGTACTCTAAAAGCACATAGCAAGCAAATGAGAGCCAAAACACCCCTATGTTAGGGTAGGGTTTCTGTAATACCCCTGTTTCGTAATATTTTAATTGGTCCTTAATATGAGTATGATTATGTATGAGTATGATTATGTGTTTAATATGATTTTGTGTGCCATTATGTGGTCTTGGATTTTTATCTGTTCGGGTAGGAATATCTGTTTGATTTATCTGCTTTGGAAATTTAATTGGAGGCCTTATCGACCACAGAACCCGAAATTGATTACGCCATTGTGATTGGCATAATTTTTGGAACCTATGGTGAAATTTAATTGAAAATTGATTGGTCGGATTCATCGATTAAATCGGTGAATTAGAGCCCAATTATCTTATCAATATTATATTGGCCTTAGTGGGTTTTGTTATGAAGTCACTACACTCTCTATCCTCTCTTTTTCACTTCATTTTGGCTGAATTTGGGACTCAAAATAGAGAGAATGGCTGTAGAGAGAGAGAAAGGGAGAATTGTGTGATTTTTGGCTCAAGCTTGGGAATTTGAAGATTAAGCTCAAGATTTGGCTAGAACTTGAGTGTTTAAGGCTCCTAGGTGAGTAATTAACCCTTGAATCATGGGTTTTTGTTTGCTATTTGTAAATTCAAAGTTGAATAAGAATAAAGAACATGAATTTAATTGAGTATGATGAAATTGAATTGGTTTTGTTGATTTGAAGGCTAAATTGTGCATGCATGTAAGAAATTGTCTTAAATTTGCATGTTTGAGCTTGAAATACATGATTTATGTAGAGTTTTGGTTAAAGCTCATGATGTAATCACCAATTGTATTATCTAAGTTGAGAATCACCACATGCATGTACAAATTATAAGGTTGAATGCATGACATTGTTATGTTGGTAATGAGTTTGGTGGAAAATAGGCCATGCATGTGTTTGATTCATGAGATTAAGCTCCATGTTGATGTATTCTAGTGTTAGTACCATGTTAGTACAAATATATGTGAGATTGGAGCCATTGTATGCAAGGAAAAATGGTTGAAAGTCGATTTGGAGCTCAAGAACTCAATCAGGAAACCCAATTTTGATGTCGCTCGGCGAGAAATCGGCGAAATCGTGCTCAGTACTTTTGCGGACTTGGTGTCCGCTGGAGTGGGGTATTTCACGCTCGGCGGGGCTTTAATAAACGAGCCTTCGATCGGCGCTATATTTAACGCTTCGGCGTATTTTCATGCAACAGTACTTTTGAGCCTTAAGGGTCCATTTCGGCGGTATTTCATGCTTTCGGCGGGGACCTGTTTTTGAAATTTTGAAAATGCATTTTGTGTTACGTTTTTCGTTCCTTTTCACTTCTAAGCACTCTTAGGCATACATTGAGCATTGTAATTGCGTTAAGGAAATAAGAATGAAGCCTAAAGAGGAATATGTGAATTAAAGAAGATTGAATTATTTGTGACCCATATGTGTTATGTGATATGTAGGGTCAAGCTCGAGAACAATTCAACCAACCGATCCTTTGTGAGTAATATCGACATATGTTAGTGTCCAATGGCTACTTCTATGTAAGTTTTGTAAAGTTCATTAATTTGAATGGTGGACACGGTTTGATATGAAAGGCCTATGAGCGATTTGATATAAATGAATGGACGAAGGTCGTTTTGACATAAATGAATGGACCGAAGGTCGTTTTTATAAATGAATGGATCGAAGGTCGTTTAAACCTGAATGAATGGACGAAGGTCATTTGATATAAATGAATGGACCAAAGGTGGTTTTGGCATAAATGAATGGAGAAGGTCATTTCGACATAAATGAATAGGCGAAGGTGGTTTAGCATAAATGAATGGACCGAAGGTCGTTTTGACGTAAGCGAATGGACGAAGGTCGTTTTGGCGTGAATGAATGGCGAAGGTCGTTTTGACATGAATAAATGGACCGAAGGTCGTTTAAATCATATTTGAGTGGGCGAAGGCCGTTTTGACACAAATGAATGGGCAAAGGCCGTTTTGACATGAATGAATGGGCGAGGCCGTTCTGTCATGAACGAAATCTGAATGGGCCAAAGGCCAATCTGTCATGAGTGGGCCAAAGGCGGGTTTGACCGCGAATGATAGTTTGACATAAATAATAGTTTGACACGAATGATAGTTTGATATAAGTAATAGTTTGACCACGAATAAGCATTCGATCTGAATAATAGAATGAATGGGCCAGAGGCCGTTTTGACATGAACGAAAGTTTGAATGGGCCAAGGGTCAGTTTGTTATGGAAAGATAAATAGGCCAAAGACCAGTATGTTTGGAACCACAGTCACTTGACTTAAATTGTATATATATGTTATATAGAAATATGAATTGGGCCCAAGGCCGTTCGGAATATGTTGTTCTACATATTGTTGTATCTTTTTATTTGATATTATTCACTAGGCTTTCGCTCACGCTCATTCATGTGTTTGTAGGTGAGCTAAGAGAGGTCCAGACCCAGCCGTAGTGAAGCCATTGTGAAACAACCAAGTTTTTGAGAATCAGCCCCTACGTCTCACGCACGAGACTCGTCTTCGCCTTTTGTTTGGTATTTATATTTTGTAATGTTGGCGAGGACTCGGTATCTGTTTTGTACAGTTTTGACGGGGTGACTTAGACTAATGATCCTGTCTGTACAGAACCTTTTGTTAATTATTTTCTGATGTGAGTTGTTAACGTATTTGTGTCTGGAATGTTATGACGTGCATGTAAACCTGACTCTATGGACAAAGTTTTAAATTGCTTAGTTTGGTCCCCATTAACTCTGTTAAAATCGTTTGGTTTGGTTTGAGGTAGTAGGTAATCTCATGATTCTTGGCGATTCGTCCTTAACCCATGGGGGCGGGTTCAGGTTGTGATAGAGTGGTATCAGAGCACGAGTTAATAACTCACACACTTGTCCAAAAGAGCAATAAGTGTCTAGAAAAGATCTAGGATGCATTCATGTGATAAATATGAATCTGAAGGCATCAAGAATATGCTTAAGTGCTTCAATATGAACAGTTATGTGCTATAAATCTGTGGATTACCATTTGAATATGTATGCTTTTTGGTATATGCATACTTGTGAATCTTTTGTATAAAGTATAATGCAAGTTTAATTAGATGGTGAGTAATAACTTTGTAAAGCATGTTCAACTTTAATTATTTTCTGATGATATGAAATGACAAGTTCCCTGAAATGTTATGTTTTGTATGAATGGATGATTTTCCAAATTTTCTTTGAACGTAATTGTGGTATCCTTAGCAGAGGCCCTCGCCCAAGAGATATAATACTGTGGCTTATGGTCATGAGGCCCTAGCCCGGGGGAAATAATACCGTGGTACAGGCCCTCGCTCGGGGGAAACAATACTGTGGCCTATGTATGTGATATGTTACCTGGTATTAGAGGTTCTATTACGGAACTTAATTTGCTTGACCAACATGATATGTTATACTAAAGGAAGTACCCCTCATGATTTGAATTTGAGATATGAGTATTATGCTAATGGGTACAACAAGTTTGTTTTGCTATAATGCACATACATGAACATATGAACCATGGAAAGTTGCTTATGTGCATTCGATTACGCAATGGGTGCCTATGTGAAATATGAACATAATTTGAGTATATAATTACTTAGTAAATGTTCAGCATGCGATATCTAATAAGTATGCAATCATCTGTTACCTATGTGATTAATTATATTGGGACGGTGCATAAAATGAGAATATAACAATGTGTCTATGTGCGAATGTACCCATGTGTATCTGTGTTTATTTTTGGTATTTGGCACCCTAGTATTTGGCAAGGCTTAATAAGAGATTGTGTAAAGTATGGATGAAGTAAGAGCATACGGATTAGAAGGCTCTTCCACAGCCCGACTTGATAGTCTGGAAAGAATAGTACAAGAAATGGCAGAGATCTTAAGAGAACAGCGTCAGTTGCCGCTATGGCAAGAACCTTTGCTACCACCAATGTAAGAAACACCGAAGAGTTTGTTATCAGATTTTCTGGGGCTCGTTATAGATATGGTAGAATGGACCATATGGTAAGGGGCTGTCCCCGAACTGAACAAATGTGAACAAATCTTCTGCCTCAGTTGAATTCGTACCAATGGTAGGAATTGCTAATTGAGATAGAGTAATTGCACTCGTCCCAGAAAGCTCTCAGAATATTGCAACCGTTATCCCAGGTATCTATACTGTTTATAAATGAATGCCTATGTGTTGATTGGTTCTGAATTAGTACATGAGTACATCTTTGCTTGGGATATTATTTGATTCGGACCGGCATATTCCTTCATATCTGTTGCATGTGTATCTAGATTGGTTAGACCCACAAGATCAAGACCGTATTCATTGAATGCATATGCTCCATTGGGGAAGGTTGTGAAATACATTTTGGGATATTGATTGACTCTGCACATGCACATTTATATCTAAACCTATGCTCAGAGTGATTTGTTATATTACTGCTTTCAATGGCAGCACGCCAAATAATAAACTCTGCGAGTTGTGAGATCATGCATTTTGATTGGTAGAAAGTTGACTGGACTATGTGATTATACTGAGTTCGACTCGTAAACCTATGCTTTTCTGACTGATTTAGAACTTTTGCATAACGGACCCTATCTTATGTACAACCGAGGAACTTGTTTAATGTGTTACTGTGCACCATGTACTTGCATGTAAGACTTATTTGGGAACTGCTATGCTGATTATGATACGTACCTCCTGATATGAACAACTGCACGCATGTGCAACTACACCTAAACTTATGTGGACAATGCCGTATTATATGACTTGAAATACTTTGATATGAACAATTATGATAAATGACTTTGAAAACTGATGAACTTAGGATAGGACAGTCGTGAAACCACCAACCGTGTACCTAAGTAAATGAAGTATGTCTTACAGAACCAAATGTACCTTATTTGAGAAAACTTTTATCTGATTCGATCCGATAGAACCTTTGTGTGATTTGGCCTGATAGAACCCTCATTTGATATAACTTGATGGGACCTCTGTTTGATTTATTTTGACAAGACCTTTGCTTGGATTGATTTGATAAGACCTCTTGTGGGCTATCAACAGATTGATCTAACCATGGACACCATTGAGAACCAACCTTCAACTATTGAGGACATATGTGTTATAAATGAACTGAATTGTGCAAATCTAGTGATTGGGTGTCTTAAGGAACAATGCTGGTGTGTTGTCATATTCTTACTTGTTTGACGCTATGGAAACCGATGTCAACAGATTGATTTGATTGAAAACAGTATTGAATATTTGTCCTCGACTAATCAGAATATGTTTCATGTGTTTGTTTCGGTGTTATCGGATTTTGGGAAATCAGGTTAAAGTAAATGATATTATGTTGTTTTGATGACATTCTTGGGGCGTCCCTTTGTGCTAGGGGACGTTAAGCCTATGTAGCACCTTTGTTGAGATATCTCTTTTGCCACCGACGGTCTTGTACGGGTGGGTTTGTCTAATCGATCTCGAGGCCGACCACCATTAAGTGAGCAGGTGTGCTTTGGTCCCGAGGCGATTATTTGTTTGCTTTGTCCCAAATGTCATCTCTTGAGATCATGTAGACGTTATTAACATCCAAAGAAGCTTTGAAAAAAAAAACCTGATTATCCGAAGTGTGTGGATTCAGTACGCCTTGTGTAAATAACTGCTCAGTGCCATTATATTCTGCAATTGGGGCTCTGAGGATATGTAAATTGTGTTTAACGCGTGTTTGACTATTTTTAATACTACCTTTGACGTCGTGGGGATTAATATGGGAATTGCCTTATGCTTTCGACAACTATCAGATAATATGGAGAGACTTGATGGAACGGGGAATTTGTATCTGGATCCACTTTGTGTTCCTAAAAACTTTTGATTGACCTTGGATGACTGTGATGAGTCACTAAACTAAGTACTGAATTGGGTTGTAAATTGCGGGATTATTGAAGAACGAATTGAACTTCTGTGACAAGGAAATGAACCGAACTTCCGGGGTAAAGTTAGTAAGCATTAGAAATAAATATGTTGGCGACCTATTGTGAAGAAGAAATTGTTGAATTAGTGCCTAAATGTTTTCGGTGCCAACAAGGCAAAGTTGAATAACAGATATTGGCAGAACTACTGCAATCTCTTCCTCTATTTCGGAATGGAAATAGAAATATGTGACTACAAATTTCGTTGTGGGGCTGCCTTAGACGCCCAAGTATAAGTCCTGTTTGGGTTATTGTGTACAGAATTACTAAGTTTGCTTATTTCCTTCCTGTGAAATTTTTGTATGATGCTTATAAACTGGCAACTGTTTATGTCAATAAGATTGCTCGTTTGCATGGAATCCTAGTGTCTACTGTTTAGACAGGAATCCTAAAATGTGTCTGAATTTTGACAAGCCTTCAAGAGGCAATGGGAACTAAATTGTGATTCGGCATTGCTTGCCATCCGAAAATCGAAATGTAACTAGAAAGAACTTTTGGGAGAAATACTCCAAATACGTGCAGTAGATTTTTCGGGGAATTTGGGAGATCTATCCATTATTGGCAGACTTTGCTTACAACCATAGCCTACCCTCTAGTTTTGGTGTGACACCATACAAGTCTTGTATGGAGAAAAAGTTGAGTCTTTGATTGATTGAGAACAGAGTGTTGCTTGATTTTGAAACTAAGCAGATAACTATCAAAAGGATTGGAACCATTGAATAAGAAGGTATTCCGAAGTGTTTTTGGCTAAAGGTAAGTTAAGTTTGGAGGACCAAACTTCCTAAATGGGGGAAGACTGTAATACCCCTGTTCCGTAATATTTTAATTGGTCCTTAATATGAGTATGATTATGTGTTTAATATGGTTTTGTGTGCCATTATGTGGTCTTGGATTTTTATCTGTTCGGGTAGGAATATCTGTTTGATTTATCTGCTTTGGAAATTTAATTGGAGGCCTTATCGACCACAGAACCCGAAATTGATTACGCCATTGTGATTGGCATAATTTTTGGAACCTATGGTGAAATTTAATTGAAAATTGATTCGGGTCAGATTAAATCGATTAAATCGGTGAATTAGAGCCCAATTATCTTATCAATATTATATTGGCCTTAGTGGGTTTTGTTATGAAGTCACTACACTCTCTATCCTCTCTTTTTCACTTCATTTTGGCTGAATTTGGGACTCAAAATAGAGAATGGCTGTAGAGAGAGAGAAAGGGAGAATTGTGTGATTTTTGGCTCAAGCTTGGGAATTTGAAGATTAAGCTCAAGATTTGGCTAGAACTTGAGTGTTTAAGGCTCCTAGGTGAGTAATTAACCCTTGAATCATGGGTTTTTGTTTGCTATTTGTAAATTCAAAGTTGAATAAGAATAAAGAACATGAATTTAATTGAGTATGATGAAATTGAATTGGTTTTGTTGATTTGAAGGCTAAATTGTGCATGCATGTAAGAAATTGTCTTAAATTTGCATGTTTGAGCTTGAAATACATGATTTATGTAGAGTTTTGGTTAAAGCTCATGATGTAATCACCAATTGTATTATCTAAGTTGAGAATCACCACATGCATGTACAAATTATAAGGTTGAATGCATGACATTGTTATGTTGGTAATGAGTTTGGTGGAAAATGAGCCATGCATGTGTTTGATTCATGAGATTAAGCTCCATGTTGATGTATTCTAGTGTTAGTACCATGTTAGTACAAATATATGTGAGATTGGAGCCATTGTATGCAAGGAAAATTGGTTGAAAGTCGATTTGGAGCTCAAGAACTCAATGGGAAACCGGAATTTTGATGTCTGCTTTCGGCGAGGAAGTACCGCTCGGCGGGGTATTTCATCTTTCGGCGGGGACCATATTTTTTGAAATTTTGAAAATGCATTTTGTGTTCTGTTTTTCCGTTCCTTTTCACTTCTAAGCACTCGTAGGCATACATTGAGCATTGTAATTGAGTTAAGGAAATAAGAATAAAGCCTAAAGAGGAATATGTGAATTAAAGAACGGATTGAATTATTTGTGACCCATATGTGTTATGTGATATGTAGGGTCAAGCTCCAGGGCAATTCAACCAACCGATCACTGTGAGTAATATCTGACATATGTTAGTGTCCAATGGCTACTTCTATGTAAGTTTTGTAAAGTTCATTAATTTGAATGGTGGACACGGTTTGATATGAAAGGCCTATGAGCCAATTTGATATAAATGAATGGACCGAAGGTCGTTTTGACATAAATGAATGGACCGAAGGTCGTTTTCGCATAAATGAATGGACCGAAGGTCGTTTAAACCTGAATGAATGGACGAAGGTCATTTGACATAAATGAATGGGAAGGTCGTTTTGGCATAAATGAATGGACCGAAGGTCGTTTTGGCATAAATATGAATGGACGAAGGTGGTTTGGCGTAAATGAATGGACGAAGGTCGTTTTGGCAAGCGAATGAACTGAAGGTCGTTTTGACATGAATAAATGGACCGAAGGTCGTTTCGTCATGACTGAGTGGGCCGAAAGCCGTTTTGACACAAATGAATGGGCCAAAGGCCGTTTTGACATGAATGAATGGGCCAGAGGCCGTTCTGTCATGAACGAAAGTCTGAATGGGCCAAAGGCCAATCTGTCACTTGAGTGGGCCAAAGGCCAGTTTGACACGAATGATAGTTTGACATAAATAATAGTTTGACACGAATGATAGTTTGATATAAGTAATAGTTTGACACGAATAACTGTTCGATCTGAATAATAGAATGAATGGGCCAGAGGCCGTTTTGACATGAACGAAAGTTTGAATGGGCCAAGGGTCAGTTTGTTATGGAAAGATAAATGGGCCAAAGACCAGTATGTTTGGAACCACAGTCACTTGACTTAAATTGTATATATATGTTATATAGAAATATGAATTGGGCCCAAGGCCGTTCGGAATATGTTGTTCTACATATTGTTGTATCTTCTTATTTGATATTATTCACTAGGCTTTCGCTCACGCTCATTCATGTGTTTGTAGGTGAGCTAAGAGAGGTCCAGACCCAGCCGTAGTGAAGCCATTGTGAAACAACCAAGTTTTTGAGAATCAGCCCCTACGTCTCACGCACGAGACTCGTCTTCGCCTTTTGTTTGGTATTTATATTTTGTCATGTTGGCGAGGACTCTGTATCTGTTGTGTTCAGTTTTGACGGGGTGACTTAGACTAATGATCCTGTCTGTACAGAACCTTTTGTTAATTATTTTCTGATGTGAGTTGTTAACGTATTTGTGTCTGGAATGTTATGACGTGCATGTAAGCACAGCTCTATGGACAAAGTTTTAAATTGCTTCCGTTTGGTCCCCATTAACTCTGTTAAAATACGTTTGGTTTGGTTTGAGGCCGTAGGTAATCTCATGATTACTGGCCGGTTACGTCTTTAACCCATGGGGGCAGGTTAAGATGCGTGGTTTCACTGTCTATTTTGTCAGGAGCTAGGATTTCACTACACACGCAGTGGTTTTAAACAACCTATAATCGGGTAAGCAACCTATCCTAGTTTGGAATGGTCACTATGGATTTTGAATATGCACTAGGTCGAATGGTCAAAAAGGGTGCCTCGGAAAAAACCGGGGTTTGTGTTCCCATCGTAGCAAAGCCTGTAACCGATCAACCTTATGCCACGCAGCCTCCGGCAAACCATTCAGGAATAGCAGATGGCAAACACGGTGTCCTAGGCGCACCAATGCAAATGCAATGCAAAGAAACACATAAGTGTAATCAAAACAAGATATCATGAGTTTGAGTCAAGTTCTCTAAATCCCTAGCAGAGTCGCCAGAAACTGTAGACGTCCCCGAACGTCCCGGGAGGAAATGCTGTTTTGTTCATCGGGGCTTACTACAGTTCGGACTCAAATGTCACGGTTCTGAATTTAATCCCGCAAAGTGCAATGCGAGACCGATAAATCACCAAAGAGTCCAAATCCGGCAAATCGTTTTGAAAAACAGATTTTTGAAAGAAGTGCCAAACATGGCCTTTGCGGAATCTGATCGCCACCTAAATATTTTATTTTGGGAGAATTTAGGAAACCCTGACTCGTGCTTAAGGCCACCTGTCCGTCATCACCAAAGTTGCCTCAGCTCGGGAACTTGGGTACGATTGGGGAAGGTTATTTCATGAGCACCCTCGCTCGCTCGATCAAAGATCGGCCACTACTAAGCATGATATCTTGTTTTTGAAAACACATGTGCTCTTATTCCGGTTATTAACCTAGAATTACTATGTGATGCCTGACATACAAGTATAAATGGAGTGCTTTGAATTGGAACAAAACATCTCATGTTCGTTTTGAAAAAGCAGTTTGAAGGTGCTACTTTAAGTAGGCTAAGACGTAGATTTTTCCACCCTCGGATGGGCTTAGAAAACATAATTTTGCCACTCTCAAGTGGGCTTAAAACTCTCATTCAATGCATTGTTCCAATTCAAATAACCCAACCTCCACCCAGTGACATTCAGGCAGTTATATCACATAAGCAAATAGCCGCATGGTAAGCATGCTATCATGGCAGTCACTCACACGCATGCAAGGATGCTAAAGCATAAACACTCACCGAGTACTCCAAGCCAAAATAGAAACTAGTTAGTAATCAATGCATGATCCTAGTTCATGTTGAGATGGCTAATGCAACACATGCAAAATGCAACTAAGATAGGCTCGGCTATTCTAAACATAGCACATGAAATGCAACAGATAACATGTATTCAACTTGGAATTGAAATACAATGCAGTTAGTATGATGCGCCAAGCCCGGTACATGCAAGACAAATGAATGGATGCAAACATGCGAGCATAAGGATGCTAATTGAAACGTGCCCTAAACTAACCATCATAAGCTGGTAAATAAAATGGAGAAAGACGTGGGGTTAGAAGGCATGCATCACACATACAAACACACTTATTACAACATTGCCCTCCTCGGAGGGTCCGAATGAATAGTACACAACCAACTAGCTAATCAAGCTAATTATTACACAACATTAATTAATTAACGAATTAACTAAGTAAGCAAATGAACTAGTATGCAAACTACATATGATGAACCGCCTCAGCTTTGCTTTGAATGATAAGGGATGCATGCATGCTCGAGTCGCCTCGTCGGGAAATCCATCGTGATGCCCCGATTTGCCTCTGTTACCGGTCCCAAAACCAACACAAAGCTCCGAAAATTGTGACCGGTTTTTCTTCTTTGGTTTCGGTTTGTTACAGAGAGCGAGAAAGGGGCATGGCAAAGTATTTTCAACATAAGTGTGCATGACCACTCTCTCCATCATTGCATAAGCTCCAAGGAGTGTAGTCATCGATCCTTGTGCCACCAATCACGCATCTCGGTGCATGATGGCCGAGGAGTCGAAGTGCACGACTCAATGTGAAATGAATGCACATGTAAACACCTAAAGCCAACAACTCTATCATGGGTAGTCAAGAGTGTCGGCGACCCGGGAATCGAGGCACGTTTTGTCACTTTGAGTACGAAACATCCCTCGTTTCCCGTGTTCGGACTAACTCCTATCCCGAACACAATGCAACAAATAATATGGCATGGCATATACAAATGCAACAACTAGCATGCAATCCTAAACGAAATGCAACTAAGACATGCAAACATGCAAGGAATGACATGCAAAGGTGCAACTAGCATACGCAATGCTATGAACTACGAATGGCATACTCAATGCACATGACACTATATAGCATACACAACGCATATATGATGATGGACATACACAAAGGCATAATCAAGGCATATACAATGCGATGATCAAGCATGCCACAACATGGACATGGCATACACAATGCAAGATAGACTTAAACTAAAATGAATGGGCCTCAGCCACACTCAAATTAGTGGCCAAACATTATGAAATGAAACAACAACACTCATGCAAACATGCCCAAATGCAAGGGACCAAAACTAAGGCACCAAGTGCAACTCTACCAAGGCATGGCAAGCATGTAATATAGCATACAACAACACATCTTCCAGCTCTAAAATGACATACGAAAGGGTCCCGAATCATGCAAACACCTCACACAATGCATGCTAGGTGGCCCAAATACCGAAACTAGTGAAGTGGATTACACTAGAGGTATGCAAAGCGATGCTCAAATGACCAAACCACCCCCAAACAGCCCCTATGTAGACCAAAATAGTAGCAAATATGGACTAAAATGGTGGCTCAAAAGGCATGGAAATGAAGCTCATGCAATGGTCCGAAAATGAGGCAAACAAGCACAACTCTCAAATGCACTTAAGGAGTGGAAAACATGGAAACATGGCACAAGTATGATGTCTGAAATAACACGCACAATGATGCCAAGACATGCAAACACCTCTATTCAAGCATGCAAGAGGCTACAAAACTCAAGGCTAGGTATGGATATTGAACTACAACCATGCATAGCATGCATCATTCAACCATGAGGCACAAAAATAGAGGTAAGGCAGTCCAAAACATGCAAAAAATCAAGTTAAGGCATGGTCAAAAAGTGCTAGAATCAAGGACCAAAACAACATGCAATACAAGCTAGTGAAGAGGGTTTACACTACAAGTATATTAAGCATTCAAGAGGCCACTAAACCAGCAAAATTCAGAGGTATGACATGCCAAATAAATCCCAAAAACTCACTGAAACATGGTCTATGCATGTAAGAATGAGATGCTCCTTCGATAGGCCATGAAGAGGGTTAGTCTACACATGCAAGATGGACACCCAATATGACAAAACCAACTCTGGAAAGAGGTTATGAAGGCCCTAAAACTCACTGAAAAGGGTCTGAAATGAGGCTAGGAAGCATGTAAGTATAGGCTCCTTTGATATGCTATGAAGAAGGTTATTCTACACATGCAAGAGGGACACCTAATATGGCAAAAAAAGTTCTGGACAGAGCTCATGCAGGTCCTAAAACTCACCAAAAATGGCCTAAAACATGGCTTGGAAGCATGCACACATGGGTTCTCTTGTTAGGCCAAATATGCTAGAAAATAAGACAAGGGGTGAGAGGGTCACCCCTCTCTGATTTTGGCTCTCAAAAACACATAATAACCACTGAAAATCTGCTGGATTTCAATGGTCAAAAGGGCCAACAAAGCTTAACACAAAGGCCCTAATGCATGGCTCAAAACAAGGTGAAATGAAGCATGCAAGGGGGTAGATGATCCCCAACAGAAAAATGAGCTTAAACAAACATGTTAAGGACCTCAAAATAAGACTTTTTTCAGTTTATGACAAATCCCAAATATGTTTGCAAGTATAGCTAAAAGATGAAGCAAAATAAAACCTAAAAGAGGGAATAGGGTCTTACCCTTGTAGCTCAGCAACTCCAGCAGCTTCTGGACCAAAAATGTAACTCCTCAACCTTTAAAAAAAAGCCTCCAAGAAGCTTAGGTTGATGGTGGAGGGGAGGGGTTAGGTTAAGAGGTGATGTGCAAAGGGGCCAAGAACCTTACACTTCTAAGCCTAAAATAGAGAGATACAAAGAGAGATATATGTTTGCCTTAGACAAATTTCTGAATCCTCTACAAAGAAGGGGAGGCCTTCCTTTATAGAGAAAATAGGCCAAAGCTTCTCCTAGAAGCCAAAAACCAAGGGCAAAGATCCTTCATACACGTGTATGGAGAATCCGATCTGTGCTTCATGCACAGTGGCAACAACTCATAGAATGCAGGCGAGAAGGTGGCCGACGGTTTGCCGACCAGTTCAGGTGGTCGGCAGCCTTAAATGGTGGTCTCCCAATGAAATGCATGCAAGTGGTATAGTGGGAGACCCACAAATGTGGCTCAAAAGTAAAGGAGACCAGCTTCCTGACAAGAAAACCGGCCGGTGGGAGAAAAGGTGGTCTCCAAGAGAAAAGGTGGTCTCCCACCCTTGTACCACCTTCCAAACAAAGAAAATAGGGTTCATGCCAAAATTGAACCAAGGCGGATGCAAAACGAGGGTTCGGGGGCCAAAACGCACAGCCGGGTGCCCTGAAAACTGACTATTAAGCATCGAAGCTGGCGTGCGACCATGAAGGTGGTCTCTCGGGCCACAGTGTCCCTCTAGAGAGAGGAAACAAGGTGAGTGCCAAAAATCGAAGCAAACGGAGAAAGTTAAGCGGTCCCGAAGCGCCTGCGACGGCCGAAAACCAAAAGCGGTCTCAAGCGGGAACAGTGGTCTACGACCACGAAAAGTAGCCTACGGCCACTAAGAGATAGTCTACGAGACCTCTCCCTCCCTTCAGGAAGAGAAAACATAACTTGGTTCGCAAACCGAGGTAAAGCACAAAAGAATCCCGAAGTCCGGAGGTAAGGCTTTCAACTGAGACTCCGTAACCTCAAAACGAGCACAATATGCGCAATCACCGAGCGCTCAATCAATGACATCTGAGTCTTAAGGTCGGTCAAAAATGGGTGTCTACACCGATGATTCTTGCGAAATGTGACATACTAGGGTAACTTATTTCTCTTATAACTTTGCCTGGAATTACTCGTCTTTCTTACCAAAAAATTCTTAGTTTTCTTCTTTGATTCATTTTTCACTTCCACACTTAACTCTCCCCTTTTGACCTTACCATGTAGGGTAGGATTCACAACTTCCACCACGTTCTTTAGTACCTCTTCTACTTTACCTAATCACTCCGATTAAGACTTAATTTCCATTCCATTCATACTTTCTCACCATCTTCTCTTGATGACGGAAGGGAAGGGTTAAACACAAGAAAATGGTTGACAACACTTGGGTTAATTAATTGACTTAAGTTATAGCACAAAGCACATATCAAGCACAGGTAGACATACACACATAGACATATAAGGACACTGGTAAGATGACCTTTCCATTCCTAAGGAATTTACCAAGAATTTCCGATTCGAAGCTACGCTGGCCAAACATGATTCCAATCGGACTTTCAAGGTCATTCGGCAAAGGCATGAGACTCTACGGTTTGACATACCACATAATAGGTTCCCACCAAAATGTACTATCTTACATATCAAATGGTTTTTCCCATCCTCAATTACCAAATATTCTGATTTCCTTATGACAATAGAAGTTTCAGAGATTTCACCATAATTCTTAACTTTCAGCCTCACTGCTACACTAATTCCACAATCTAGTTTCCTTATAATCATCAAAAGTCCACAATAGTTCTTAATTCTTAGTTTTAGTACATAAACGTACTACACAAACGTATATACATATTCTTGAATGCACAACTTTTTACTTACTTACTAGATGCATGAAACGTAAATCCATTGTAGACATTCTAATGCTCAATGGACACGTGTGTGAGATATTAACGCGTGCTCTGATACCACTCTGTCACGACCCAAACTCGCCCCTATAGGTTTAGCATAAATGGCAGGTCGGTAATCCTTGAATTACCGAAGGCCTCTGAACAGATTAACAAAATTAAGCGACTAGCGGAAGCAAATAGATAAATATAATTGTCCAATGAGCTGTGCTGACTTATATGAAACAGAATAATTAAAAATTTATATAAATATCCGATAGTCAACCATACGTTATACCCACACACATTACAGTATTTTAAGTACAGCCAACAACATCAAATCAAGTCTTATACATATACAAAACCCAAAGGACTGAACATAAGACACTTCAGGAACCTCCACGTGAGGCGTAGTGGTTGGCTGACAACAGAAACACAGCACCAGGCAAAAGCCTTCGGGCTTGAACTCTAGAATGTTCTCCTATATACATATATATACAAACAGTGAGCTAAAACCCAGTGAATAACATTAAGGTAAAGGGGTTAGTGAACGAAATCCGGACATATCATGAGCGGAAAACAGATCAGAGCATAATCATTCTCATATCAAAACATAATAATGGTACATCCTATAGAACACATCACAGAACGTCTTCCAACTAGAGTAATTGGTTCCGGATACCGATTAAACACATATCACCACCATGAAGTGGCTAACGAGATCTCGTAATTACTTGCATGTCATGGACCCGCATTTTCATACCATCCCCCATGACTTAGGACTATCTATGGATGCCATAATAGATTTCAAACATGGAATACTCGTTCATGAAAACATATATCATTTCAGAAATCATAGCTTATCACATTTAATTTGGAACATAATTCATATAAACGTATCTTTACGATAACGTTACTCACAGTGGTTCCAGTAAGCGGTCAATCAAGTTTCGGACGTTGACCTACAAACACAAAGGCACATAACACAAACGTATCTTATCATTACACATTCATGTGGCCAATACGGCTTAGCTTTCATTACGTTGATTCATGATCATTCTTAACACATTACTTAACACACATACCCTTGCAGCCTCAGAACTTAGTACATTCTTTTCTTAGTGTGTTTCTAATCCATAACATCATTACTATGGCTTAATTAAGGCTTAGGAATGCCTAAGATGCAATAAGGATGCCAAAACACGCCTTGGAACACTTAGGCAAAATTTCTGAAAATGAGGTCCACGCTCGAGCGTGGTTTTCCCCTTCGGCGGGAATCTGAACAATGGAGCTCCGCTCGAGCGTGAACTTCCCCGCTCGAGCGGACTGTAAAATTCGACAAAAGTACTGGATGCACGAAATGTCCGCTCGAGCGGCCTTCAAAAATCTGGGTTTTCTAGAACATGGTTTTGAGCTCCAAAAGCAATTTCAATGGCAAATTCGTGCATGGCTTGTTCATAAACTTGCAAAACTTATTCATAAACATGAATGTATGATTTTCATCAATTCTTTTTAGTTAAAACCCATGAATTTACCAAAATTAGAACCAAAACTTTTATGCATGTAGAACACACAATTCTTTTCTTCAAAACTCATGAAATTAGTAAATTTGAGCTTATCAACTCCATGCATGTAATTCAAAACATGAATTTCAATGATTAAACATGGTGATTCTAACATGCATGTACCAAATAACTCCCAAAATAAGTTAGATGCTCAAAATCAAACTCAAATGACAACCTCTACATATATATACACATGCAAGTGGAAGTATAGTCAAATCCTCCATCCTCTTCACAACCATATGTAAATTACATGCAAATGATCCTAACAACTCCATGAATGCATCTTTATAACACAACTTCTTCATGAATTATGGGTTAGATGCTCACCAAAAGCCCTCAATTACACAAGATCCTTGCCAAACTTGAGCTACTCTAGCAAAATTCTTCACTTCTTCCTTGAATCCACACTCTCTCTCTAAAATGGAGTCTCACTCTCACTCTAGAATGTATTCTCAGATTTTTGCACTAAGGGATAAAAGAAATGAGCTCAAAAGGAGTTTAAGGCCCATATATAAAGCTATGATGTCAAAAATGCATTAATTGGATTATTAAGCTAGCCAAACGCAACTTAACAAATCAGACTGAATCAATTTTTAATAAAATTTGCCAAATGATTCTAAAAACTCCAAATAACACATTGGTGTAGTCAATTTCGGTTTCGGATGCTGATAAGGCTTTCAATTTTCATATCAAAGCAGAATTCTAAACAGATATTTCTACAAGTGACAGATAGAAAGCCAAACCTCATGCAATTTACATAATAATCCCGTTATTTATTTTATTCACTTAATTAACATCCTTAATTACTGATTAGTAGCTAATTACGAGTCAGGGTTATTACAGACCCACGAGGGTGCCTTTCTTTTATAGCCAACACAAACCTAATCACAATAGAAGCCTAGCTTTAATAAACTTAGGATTACTGCTAATCTTGGACTCCCAGTAGAATTGGGATAAACTCTCTAAGAGTCTTATCTTTACCCAAACTGAAGTCCTCTCCCATTCTAGGACTCTTGTCCCTTATCCACTTATCCCAAATTCCGCTATTCTCACAGATAACCTCGGCCTAACCGAGATGATCTCGGCGTCATGTCCAGAACACGTGGCACCTCGGCTGGTACTTCGGTGCCATCTCGGCCACGTGTTGTCACTCAAAAATTATGTCCCTACAACTGCCCCTAGGTTTTATTACCTCGGCATCCTGAGATGATGGAACCTATATCGTTTCTTCATTCTAGCACATCGGCTAAGCTAGCTTTGTCCTTAATTATCGAAGGCATATTTCGTTGGTTCTACATGACCCAGACTTAGTCTGTTTTCATCAATGCTTCAAAACCAATAACCAAAGTTTGCTCAAGTTTTGCAACCGAGATTATTCCCCTAGTCGATGTCATCCACCATTAAATTAGGAACTCCAAGAGTTTCAACACGCGTATGAGCTGTCACGCACAATATTTCAACCGTTTCTACCACACGTCATTCCTTTACTGAGTCGTACCTGACACGCGATATCAAGTCGTATCGTTTTTGCGTGCGCCGTCTGACAAGCACATCGTCCTAGGCACATTGATTGCAATTTTGCCACCATCTCGTGGTTTTGATCAAAACCACTTCTCTCTCTCCGTGTTTTCACTTTTGCATTTTCAGTTTCGTGCTAACTCTCTCTCTCTACTCTCCCAAATCCGCTATTGTTTTCAAGCTCTCAAGCTCTGTAACCACTGTGTTCACCTTCTCCAGTGAAACTTTTGCTGCCCTTTTCCGATTGCTACCATCATCTGACTCTGGTGTACCTCACACCGGCTTCATTCTCTTTGGTGAGTTATTTCTGTCCTCTTCGTTTCAATTTCTTGTTGTACTTTTAAACTGTTACGTCCATATACTGCTACTATGACTTCATTTATGTTCTTGAATCCTTTTTATGTTGCAAATTTTCCTTTGTTTGCAATTTGTTCTTGGAAATACACATGTATACATAATCTGTTTCACACACTTGGTTTTTTGCCACTGTTCTTGGTCTCGTACCCTTGTACACACTCTGTTACAGTGTTCTTGATAGTTCACTACTATTCTTGATTCTGAATCATTGTTTTTGTTTCTGTTTTTTGTGTCTTTTCCAGATTCTTGCCTTCAATCTTTGTTTGCCTAGACTTAGGTTTGGGATTTGTCGTAAGACTCACGAATCTTAGGGAAAACTTAAATGAATTCCTCCTAGACCCTCATAAATTCTTGTCCCATTATTCTTCTAGGTTTTGCCGAGGTCTCTCTAACCTTTACAAAACACACCCTTCTGAAATCCAACACCTTCTCTCAAGCCAACATCATGGATATGTGGAGGCATAGGGTAGATACCCCAACCAAGTTAGAATACTTTAGGCAGGAGTTTTCCATCTTAGCCGATGTTCACCTTAAATTTGGTGAGGGAAGAAGACTCCATCATGCCTGATCGACTCCATGCCCTTCCCAGTTGTAGCTTTCATAGAGTGTGGACTTAGGCTCCCCCTCAACATCCTTTTCCGAGAAATCCTTCATTATTATAAACTCAACCCAATGCAATTAGCCATTAAGTCATACAGAGTCATCAATGGTATCATAGCCTTAGCTAGCCGAGAAAAAGCTAGGGTAACTTTAGCCGACATCCAATACTGCTACACCATATGTGGCCTCAAGTTAGAAAAAGGCTATATCTACTACCTCAAACCGAGGTCCACAGAATACAAACTTGTTGCCGACCTTCTAGACTTCAACAAGGGAGCCGGGGACGATTACTTCATTGTCTCGGGCAACTGGAAGTTCGCTCCAGATGAGGACCTTCACCTCTACCCTCTTAGCCGAACAGTATTCATAGAGGGTAATGGTAAGAGTCAAGTGTTACACTTACTTGTTTTTTAAGTCTTTAATACTTTGTTCTTTTTATATGTTCTAACGTTTGTTTTTCTTGCAGCTTTTCCACAGCCGGCAAAAGACTTTTGTAAGTCGTTCTTCCCCAGCAAGGACCTTAAGAAGCTGTTGGATCTGCAGTTCAGAGACGGAGAGCTCCTTTACTGCTCAACTATATCCCAACCTACAAATCCTTTTCGCCTGACGTCCCGAGGAAGACGAACAAATCTCCTCCTTCCGCCACAACTCCTCCAGCAGCTTCATCACCTCGGCCAGATCAGGGATCAACTTCCGATCTAGCTGAACAACCATTGACCTCGGCACCATATCTGATCCATTCATCTCAACGCAACGCCGGCGCAGAACTGCAATCGCTGCCAAGATGGGTCGCAAGAAAGCAGTTGCAGACGATCTTCTGGCTGACATCTTCGACACTATCAACACTCAACCAGGACAATCTCAGCCTCAACCAAAGCCAAAGCCCAAAAGACTGAAGAAGGCCCAGCCTAAGGCAATTGTGACTCAAATTGACACTGAGGACACCTTGCCAATTTCAAAATTGGCCGAAAGTGAGAAAACCCCCTCTGCTGCTGAGAAGAGGCTCGCCGAGGCCGAACCATTCCAATCAACTTGGTCGAAGAGACCAAGGTCCGAGTGGGCAACAACCTTAGGCTTTCTAAAATCTAATGCCCCCTAGGCTCCTGTAATTACAATCGAGGACAAGCCGGTCAGAGCTGGCGACAGCCCCGATGACATTGAAGTTGCCGTTGCCCTCTCTACCGCCTTGCTCCTTCCCAATGATCTCAATCGTAACGCTGTGATGAGCGAATACGAAAATTTCGCTCTAGTGTTGCAATATTTCGTACAAGTAAGCCCCTAAAACTTGGTACTTTACATTCTCCATTTCCTTTACTTAGAAAACTTGCTAACTTTTGTTCTTGTCCATTTCTGCTAGGCGATCTAACATGGCCACTCCTTCGCAATGCAAGCCTTCAATATTAAAAAGGAGTTGGCGAATAAAACCAAGGAGGCTGTTAGCTTGCAAAGGGCCCTTAACAAGGCTGAGGGCAAAATGAAGGCCTTGATAGATCAAGCTGAGGCAGCCAAAAAAGCTCAGGACGAGGCCAAGGAAAAGGCAAATGCCGCAGAAGCCATTGCCAAGGTCCTTGCGGCTGAAAAGAAAGAGGCCGAGGCCCAAAAAGAGCTTCAAGATGCCCTAGCCACAAAAGAGGCCGAGATCAAAGTGACTGATAAAAAGGCGGACGCCAAGGGAGCAGCCGATGTCAAGGAGGATTACAAGAAACAAATCAGGCAAGCATGTAACAAGGGCTATACCCTTGGTTGGATGGTTACTCTAAAGGCGTTGGCTATCCCTGAGGATTCTCCCTTCAAAAATGCTAGCAACCTTATCCTACTATTCCTCTACTCCAAGCCAATCAGGGATGAAATTTGAGTCAGGAAGAAAAGTTGAGAAGAAAAAAGAAGCTGCTGGGGCCAAGTCCTTTACTCTGAATGAGCAAGTCGTCGACTTGTCTCAAGATGAGGATGGTGAGGTTTCCAAAGATGCTACCCCTGAGAAAACAATATCTGACCCACCTATCGCCGAGAAGAGCATTGACTAGACTGTTCAAGAGATCGATCTTGAGCTTCGTGGTGAAATTGAGATCGAAAAGAGTTCTTAGATGTTTTCTGAGCCCCAAGCCGATGCTAACGCCGAATAGTCTAGTCTTGATGCTTTTCCTTTGTACTTAGTACTTTTTTTCTTACTTTTTTTGAAACATTGTAAGTTTTAGTTTGGCCGACGTGCCATTTTCTATTCTGAACAAGTATTCTTCAATATCAGGCCGAAGTGCCTTTTTGTGTTTCAGCTTCCTTATCTGAAATGCAAGTATAAATTTCTTCTTTCAATGTGATTGTATGTTTGTCTTCCTTTTGTATGATTCTAGAATTAGAATAATTTACATGTGTACACCTTAACTGTGTAATCTTCTTGGTGTGGAATACTTCGGCTATACCCACAAGTTGTTTATCTCGGTTTTGGCCTAACACTTGAAAATATTTTATCATAATATTTTCACAAGTGTTATTTACGGCTTGCCGCTTCACTCTTTACTCATCAGGACCTCTGTCTTCTATTATTTCAATAGAACCTTAATTTCAACTTGTAAATTTTTCTTAAAATTTCAACAAGTGTTAAGACCAATCCTTTTTCAACATAACCTCGGGTTAACTTCAACTTGTAAATTTTTCTCAAAATTTCAACAATTGTTAAACCAATCTTCCTTTAACATAACCTCAGGTTAACTTCAACTTGTAAATTTTTCTTAAAATTTCAACAAGTGTTAAACCGACTTCAGCTTGTAAATTCCAACTTCCAAGCATCATTCTCCAGCTCTCTGCCCCCTAATGTGAACTTAAGTTCCACTTGGGTTCTCGCTAAGTATGTGGCATTGATCTTGTCGCCGAGATTAGATTCAAACAAAGGTTGGCCGAGGTTATCAACCTCGGTCACCCTGTTAATCTAACTGATTCAACTTAGTTCAACTCTATTATATGCAAGTAGAAACTCTGTCATATAATAAGTCTAAGTTATTCGTCATGTTTCGATCAGAAACATCGCCAACTTAGTTTAACTCTATTATATGTAAGTAGAAACTTTGCCATATAATAAGTCTAAGTTATTCGTCATGTTTTAATCAGAAACATCGCCAACTTAGTTCGACTCTATTATATGCAAGTAAAAACTCTGCCATATAATAAGTCTAAGTTATTTGTCATGTTTCAATCAGAAACATTGTCAAGTATCTGGTTAGTTACTACACAAGTTTAAAAATCAAGCTAAGACTTTATTATTACTTCAACTAATAACAAAAAACAAAAAATTTAATGATAAAAAAACTTTAGATTGCAAGTATTCCAGGGTTTTGGCAACTCTTTGCCTTCACTGTCTTCAAGCCGATATGCCTCATTGCCCAGGATCGAGATGATTCTGTAAGGTCCCTCCTAGTTTGGGCCAAGCTTACCCTTTCTGGGATCCTTCTTATTGCCGATGACCTTTCTCAGGACGAGGTCCCTAACTTGGAACTCTCGTGGATTAACCTTTTTGTTATAAGCCTTGGCAAGCTGCTGCTGATATGCCCCCAACTGAATTGCTGCTTTCTCCATTCTTTCCTCTAGCAAATCCAGATCTCTGGCTAAGAATGCCTCATTGGTCCCATTCTCCACTCCCTAGGTTCTGATCCCTAGGATGCCGACCTCTAATGGGATCACTGCCTCTGTGCCAAAAGCCATGGCAAATAGGGATTGCCTAATTAATTTTCTCGATGTGGTCCAATATGCCCAAAGTACACTGGGTAGCTCATCCACCCACTTTCCCTTAGCTGCTTCCAGCCTCTTCTTGATCCCTTCCAAGATGACCTTGTTGGATGCTTCTGCTTGACCATTGCTTTGAGGGAATCTTAGAATAGAGTAATAAATCTTAATTTTGTACTTTGCACATAAGTTCTTGATTAGCTTACTATCAAACTGTGTACCATTGTCTGCTATTATTGTCCTTAGGATCCCAAACCTGGTGATTATGTTTTTCCATATGAAGTTCTTTATATCAACATCTCGAATCTTTGCAAGGGGTTCAGCTTCTACCCACTTGGTGAAGTAATCTGTTGCCACTAGCAAGTACTTCCTTTGTCTAGTTGCTTGAGGCGATTGTCCAACAAAATCCATGCCCCATTAGGCAAATGGGCAAAGACTGGACACTGGATTCAAGTCTGCTGCTGGTTGATGTATCAAAGGTGCAAACCTTTGACACTTCTCATATTTTCTAACATAAGCTTCAGCATCTTTCTGCATATAGGGCCACCAGTACCCCTGAGTTATAGCCCTATGAGAAAGCGATCTACCCTCTATGTGGCTTCCACATACTCCTTCATGTATCTCATACAAGAAGTCTTCAACTTGTGAAGGATGCACACATCTCAAAAGGGGTCCAGTAAAAAATCTTCTGTAGAGATGTCCTTCTACTGTCTGACTGAATCTTGCCAACTTTAGTCTGATCTTGTGTGCTTCTTTATGGTCATCTGGCAGTTTTCCCTCTTTAAGGAATGCTATTATTGCATCCATCTAGTTTGGTCCTATCTCCACACACATTGCCTTTAGTGGTTTTATGCTTGGACCTGAGAAGTAGTCCACCATTATCGTCCTTACTTCTTTAGGTTTCATTACACTAGCCAGATTAGCCAGAGCATCAGCATGGTTGTTCTCATCTCGGCTAAGTTGCTGCAGTCGGCAATTCTAGAATAAGGCTACCAGTCTGCCTACTTCCTTTACATAGGCCGACATCCTTTCATCTCGGGCTACGTATTCGCCTGTTGCTTGGTTGACAATAAGCTGGGAGTTACAGAAGACTATTACCTCGTTAGCTTTCATTGCTACTGCCAGCTTTAACCCTGCGATCAGTGCTTCACACTCGGTTTCATTGTTTGAGGCTCTAAACCCCAAACGAATAGATTGTTCCAATACCTGTCCATCTGGCGATACTAGCACTACTCCTGCCCCTACTCCTTGTCAGTTTGAACTCCCATCAACAAACAGTCGGAAGGAGTCGCCGATGTAAATACTGCATGGCCTGAGTTTCTCTTCTTTCCTCTGTTTGGCTATCCTCAACTGGGTTTCTCTTTGTTCACCTCGACTCAATGGAGCCCGATGTGTGATGGCACCTGGTGTGAACTTGACCACGAAGTCGGCCAAAACTTGGCCTTTGATTGCTGTTCTGGGTCTGAATTCCAGGTCATATTAGCCCAACACCACTACCCATTTGGCTATTATTCCTGTCAGATCTCCTTACTGCAACAAGGATTTCAAGGGATGCTCAGTTAACACCACAATTTTGTAGGCTTGAAAGTAATGATTCAGCTTCTTAGAAGCCATTACTAAAGCCAGTGCTAACTTCTCCAAGGGTAGATACCTGGTCTCTGCATCTACTAGGGTCTTACTCACGTAGTAAACTACCATTTGCTCTCCTTTTTTTTCCCTAATCACTACTGCACTTATTGCATGTTCTGAAACTGCCAAGTATAAGAACAGCTCCTCCCCAGGCACTGGATTTGAGAGGACTGGAGCTATAGTCAAATACTTCTTCAAGTCGGCCAAGGCGACTTCGCACTCTTCTGTCTATAAGAAATCTGTGGCTTTCTTCACTAAGCTGAAGAAAGGTTTACATTTGTCAAAGCTTCTATTTATGAATACATTCAAGCTGCAACCCTTCTACTCAACATCTGCACTTGTTTTGCCGATGTTGGGCTCTTCAATTCTAAAATGGCCTTAATTTGATCCTGGCTAGCCTCAATGCCTCTTCTTGTAACTAAATATCCTAAGAACTTACCAGACCCAACTCCAAATGCACATTTCGATGCATTGAGTCGAAGCCGATATGTCCTAAGGATATCAAAAACTGCCTTCAAGTCTTGCAGATGATCTTTAGGCTCCTTGGTCTTCACAACCATGTCATCTATGTATACTTTCACCGTTCTACCGATTAGATGTCTGAACATCTTGGTTACTAGTCTCTGTTAAGTTACTTCTACATTTTTTAACCCAAAAGGCATCACTCTGTAGTAATACAGCCCTTTTGGGATGATAAATACAGTCTTCTCCTCATCTAGGGGTACATAGCTATCTGATGGTACCTCTTGTATGTATCCAGGAAGCTCATCCTTTCATGCCCTGAAGTGGCATCCACCAGTTGGTCGATCTTGGGTAGTGAGAAACTGTCTTTGGGACAAGCCTTGTTCAGGCTAGTGAAGCCCACACAAACCTTTCACTTTCCATTCTTTTTCTTTACAACCACCGTGTTTGATAACCATGTTGGGTAATTTACCTCTCGAATGGCCTTGGCCTCCAGAAGTTTGCCTCGACATGTATCAACGTCGGCCTTCTTGCTCGCTGGATGACAGGTTTAGCCGACCTGTCCACATTCAGTCCATGGCAAGTGACCTTAGGGTCGATGCCAGGCATTTCGTATAGCGTCCAGGCAAACACCTCAAGGTTTGCTCTCAAGAACGCCTCTAGCTCTTTTTCCTCTTCCTCAGCTAAGCCCGAGCCGAGAAGGAAGTAGCGCTCTTCATCCCCTTGCTGGACGAAGACTTTTTTTAGGGCTTCCTCACTCTTCTCGGCTGGCTCTTTGCCGACGTCCTCCAAGACTTCTATGGCCTCATCTTCAATCTCTGCTGGTTCTGCTTCTCGTATGTTGCAAGCGGATTTCATTGCTGCCATGGAGCAATTCTTTGCCTGTACTTGATCTCCTCTGACCTCCTTAATTCCATGTTCTGTTGGGAATCGCAACAACTGGTGCAATGTTGAGGGAACAGCCCCAATTGCATGCAGCCATGGCCTCCCCAAGATAGCATTATAAGGGGAGGGAGTGTCAATTACTGTGAACTCAATTTTTATCCTCTTGGTACCAGCCTACACTTCCAAACCAATTACTCCAAAGGGCCATGTTGGCGTCCTATTGAACCCAACCATTGGGCCATTGGATTGCTCCAAGTCATCTTGGTGAAGGCCAAGCTCCTTGTAACATCTAACATACATGATGTCACATGAGCTGCCCTGGTCAAATAAGATGCGTTTCACTTGGCACTCCCCAACCTAGAAGGATACTACCAAGGCATTGTTGTGTGGATGCTGCACCATCTCTAGGTCGTCTTCAGTAAAGGACACCACTGGTCCCTGGTACTCGTCTGCCCTAGGTCTTTTCTGTCTAACATCGTACACATGCTACAAGTGTTTTACCTTCTGTGTCTCCCATTGTATTTCATTCTCATTGACCTTCGAGTGAATCACACTGATCATTCGAGGCTAGCCTGCCTGCGGTTGTGGTGCTAGTGGGGGAGGCGGTGCTGCCGGTGCCTGAGGAAGTCTTGCTGGTTCTTCTCTTGTCCTAGCCTCGTCTATAAGGTCCCTTAAATGACCTTGCCTCACTAGGTCTTACAAATGTGCCTTCAAGGCTCTGCAACCTTGAATTAAGTGCCCATCTTCGTTGTGGTAAGCACAGTGCTTGCCAAGGCTTCTTCCCATATATTCACCAGGGGCCCTTACTGGTGCTCTGTAATAAGGCTGACTTCGGATTTTCTCCAAGACTTTGTAAATTAGGATTCGGAATACGGTTGTGACTGACTGCGCAGCCCTTAGTCCTGTCTCTTGCTTGTTGTTCCCGCCATTACCTCGGCCTCGCTTCGGTGAGCCGTTTCCCTTCTCTTGTTTCGACGCCTTTGTCTCCGGCGTGTCTTCCTCGGCCTTGGCATACTTCTATATTCTGGCCATTAATTCCTCCATACTTTTTGGCAGTGTTTTTGCCAATGATTTTCAAAGCGGACAATCAGTTTTTAGGCCATTCTTAAAAGACACGACCGCCACCTCTTGGTTGCATTCTGGTATCCGGTTGAATACCTCATAGCATCTTTTGGCATAGGCCTTTAGGCTTTCATCCTTACTGATTCTCAAAGCCATCAGGGAGTCCACATTTAATGGCTGTAGCTTGTTTGTCACAAACCTAGCCACAAATATCTCGGCTAGGCCTTCCCAGGTTTTTACAGTTCCTTTCGGCAACTTGTGAAACTAGTCCAATGCAATTTCCCCGAAGGACGAGGGGAACACCTTGCAGAGCAACGACTCGTTTCCGATGTATAGTGCTATCAAATTCAGGTACAAGCTAACGTAAAAGTTGAGGTCTGACTTACCGTCGTATATCTGGAACCTCGGCATATTGAACCTTTTCGGGGCCTCAAATTTGTCCAATTCTACCAAAAACGGCGTTCTCGGCTTGACTGGGAAGGTTACTTCGACATTGTGTTGTTTTCTCTGGAGGTAATCTCTTAGATCCTCCTTGGTCCGTCTAGGAGCTCGGTTATCTTCGGATTTCAGCATTTTCGGCGCGCTGCTTTTGGTGTCATTGTGAGTCCTCTTGGACCTCTCATCATTAGTTACGTTGAAACAGAGTTCCTTCCCCTGAACATGCCGATGTTCTTTGGGGTCAGCTTGTTTGGTACGATGTGTCCTCCGTGAATCTCCCTTTACTGACTCTCCTCGCCCGACCTCCCTTGAAAGCGGGTGAATGCTCCTTGGTCCTAGTGTGCTGGGGGGCTATAGGGACTGTTTTCTGCCCTCATTTCTAGGCATTGTTCTTGGCCGCTGGAATCGGCGTGTCTTGCAGCGGGAACGGCGGTTGCATGACATTATTTTGCATCATGAAATTGACGATCGTTTGCAGGTCCGCCAATTTGTTCGCCATCCACTTCGTCTCTTTGTCTCTCCGCATGCATCTATCTTTCTATACCTGGAGGTCATCCTCGTTGTAATACCCGCTTCAGTCCGATTTCTTTGGTACACTGCCCTCCTGGCCGACGTCTTTCTTTCTGTTACTCTGATCTTGAGTTTCCTCGTTGTAATTATCTTCTTCGACGTCAAGGTCAATATGTTTCCCACTCCTAGTAGGGAAGTTGTTCCCAACCTTCTCTTTCTTTCCGTCGTTGGCCATCTATTCTCCTTTCGTTCCCACAAATGGTGCCAAATTGTGTATGTCAATTTCTAATCACACTGCCAAACTGGTACTCAGTTGGAGAACACTGGTAGAATAGATTAAGCCCGAACGATCTGTCAACAAAAGAAGAGATTCTGGCGGTGGTTCGTCCACCCGGGGACACTCCGACGATCAAGTCAGTTATCTCTAAAAAATAACAAAAGTGCTTAACTCATTATTCAGAATACAAAAAACGTACCTTAAACCCACGAGGGGTGCCTTTCTTTTATAGCCAACACAAACCTAATCACAATAGAAGCCTAACTTCAATGGACTTAGGATTATTGCTAATCTTGGACTTCTAGTAGAATTGGGATAAACTCTTTAAGAGTCTTATTTTTATCCAAATTGAAGTTCTCTCCCATTCTAGGACTCTTGTTCTTTATTCGCTTATCTCGGATTTCGGTATTCTCGCAGATAACCTCAGCCTAACCGAAATGATCTCGATGTCATGTCCAGAACACGTGGTACCTCGGCGGATACTTTAGTGCCACCTCGGCCACGTGTTGTCACTCAAAAATTATATCCCCACAATAAAGATTCTATCTAAAAAATTATTCCGTAATGGCAATGCAATTTATGATGATTTTGATGTCGACAAATAAATTATTAGCTCAAATGCAAACTATGCTAAGTAGATGATCGCAATCAACACTGGTTTTTATTTTATTTTATTTTTGAGAAAAGTTAGGGATCATGAAAATTTTTTCATGAAAATGATCATGAAAGAGTTATGATTCTTGGATTACTTTGATTAGTTATGTGCTGCTTTATTTTTTGTCATATGCTCATATATATCATGTGCTTTTATCTTTTGGACAAATTAATGTTCTTAATGAACATGTCCGGTATTATCCATTTTAAAACATGGAACCCAATTATAGGGCCAAGGTGCAATGTTAGGAATATTAATCCTCCGTCTTATTCTATTTTTTATTATCTCGTCTTATTTTATTTTTATTATTTTAAAATATTAATTTTTTTTAAAATAAAATGTAAAAATAATATAAATTTTTTATTTTGTCTTTCTTTTAAATTAATAAATAATATAAAAAGTATAATTATGACATTAATATTTTAAAATATAATAATTATATTATCAAAACAAAAAAAATTTCCTAAGATCATTATTTTCGGACAGAAGGAGTAGGAATAGTTACCATGGAGATCCAACTCGAAATAAGTGGGGATCGGGTCAGTGGGTGATCAAATTTAATTCCCCATCGGGGAATGGGTCAGGCTCATTTCTCCGTATGTTTTGACACCCTCTGTTCACAGCTAGGGTTTTCTCACTCTCTCTCACCACTCCCACTCCCACTCCAAATCAGAGTTAAGCATCGAAAGCAGCTAAAGTTCCAGTATCAAAAGTAGAGTTCTCCGGCGATCTCGTTGGCGCTTAACACAGTTCTCCAGCGTGGTGAGTTCGATGTCTCGTTTCTCTCTCTCTCTCTTTTGTTCTTCGGCTATTTTTGCTTTGTTTTTGGGTCTGATTGAGAAACTCATATGGGCAAATACCTAGTTGATGATTGATTTTTGGGGAAATTTATTTTTAAACTTTTGATTGATTGTCCTGGTTATTTACAAACTTTTGTTCTTCAACTTTTTTTCTATTTTTTGGAACAGGACACTTTGGTTTTCATGTATTATGAGGATTTTGTTGATTATCGTTCTTCATTTCACATCCTCTTCTCTTGTGCAGATCACTCCATTGCATAAACAAGAGAAGTCTGCTCTGCATTTCTCTGGTTGAAGGTATTTCATTTCATATCTTTAAACATGTTCTTTATTTTTGTTTTGTGATTGTTTATTTATTTATATTAAAGGAAAGAATATGGAGGTTTTAAATTAGATTTTTTTGCGCTTTACCCAGTAAACTGGTCCCATCTGCATTTCTCCGGCTTAAGTATCTTTTCTTCTAATATAATTTTTGCATGTGGGGGTCTAGGAGGAATGGATAGGTACAGGCTAACTTTTTAACATTATTTGCACAAAGTGGCTACAAAAATTATATTAAATTGGGTATACTGTATGATGAAATTATTATAGTTAACTACTAATGTAAAGATGATCAACAGTTTTACAGGGAGGACGTTCTAAACATCATATAATTAAATAAAGTGGTGAGTTTGATTGAGTTGTGATAAACTTTTTGACTGTTTTGGTGAGTTTTGGATGTCCTTAATTATATTTTTATTCTCAGAGTTTTAATGCTATTCTTGGTGTGTGGTGGGGGGCTTGTACAGAACAGGATTTGTAGGTGTTTTAATGCTATTCTTAAGATGATACATTGCTAAAGTACAAGATGTGTTCACGTTTTGTGGATGAGTGCCATAATATCCTTTATTATGAGAACTTTCAGTGTTCCAAAGGCTTGTGATTTTGACTAAATTTTGGACATTGAATGGTTCAATGCATTTGACTAAAACAATTTATAATCTCATGGTTATTTGGTGAGTATTATACCATGAACTTTTCTTTTTCTATTGCTTTTGCATCATTGATGAATTTGTGATCAAGTAATGTTTGCCATTCCTGTAATATTTTTTTCTGGCTGTCATACACCTCTCTTATGTATTGTACCTATGTATACTACCATGGGCTTTTTTCTTTTGCCTGGTGATTTACTTTTATTGATCTTATTATTCCTTTCATACCATTATGGGTTTTAAGATCTATGGAAAGTGCTTCAAAAAAGTACCATTACTGTGCTTCAAAAAAGTGCTTCAATACTTAACTTTTTTCTTCTTATTTTTTAGGAAATTCAACATTAGAATCAGTTGCCACTATATATGATGATATGGGTGTGAATCAGAGTTGATCTTTCTTTTGCATTAGGTATGCCTTTAGTACATTGATTTTATTCTTATTTGTGAATTTGTTTCCCTTTGGTAGTGTTGAGGTAATATTAATTCAATATTTATGCTGTTATGCTCAGAAGAAGTTGATTTTGCAACACACAAAATTCTTAGGGTTTTGCTGTTCATTTTAAGTGATGCCCCTTGTCCTTTTATAATTCAAATTTATTTGTACCCCTTGACTTTTAGCTGTACTAGGAGAATCTCTTGCACTGGGAGCATGATTTTATCTATTTTTGATTTTTATTATTCTGGTGCTTGATGTAGGTTCCATGTTTGGAATGAAAGTCCCAGGATGATGCAATTGCATGTTGTATTAATTACCCAAAAGTTGAGAACTTCATGTTCATTTTTTTTTCCTAAATGAATTGCTGATTGTCCAATGCCTATGTAAACAGACTTTTCTTTCAAATCAATGTGCATTTCAAATACAAATGTGTTGTTAGACCATGTCACATTAGTTTGTTCAAAAAATAATAATAAAGCTTGAAATTTGTGTTAAGCCAATCTTATCAGTTTTAGGAAAAGCTTGTTGCACATTGTTTTCTTCAAACCATCTAAACTTGGTTCAGAGGTCTTTCCATCTATTATTACCGATTGGTTTGAGATCAAACATCTTCAAATATTTTGTATCAAAATTAGATCTAGGGTGCTCTTAAGATAACTCTCAATCTGAGTCTATTTTTCTCATCTCATATAATATATTTTTTACAAGTATGTATTCAAACTTAACGTGACTTAGGAAGTTTTAAAAATTACAAAGGAAAAAATGAGAAGCAATTGATTCATTATAAAGATTCCATCTAGAAAATTATTCCGTAATGCCAATGCAATTTATGATGATTTTGATGTTGACAAATAAATTACTAGCTCAAATGCAAACTATGCTAGTAGATGATCGCAATCAACACAGGGTATCTAATTTTTTATTTTTTTGGGTCATATGTGCTTGGCATATATATCACGTGTTATTATTTTTTTGGACACATTAATGTTCTTAATCAACATGGCCTGTTATTATCCATTTTAAAACATGGAACCAATTATAGGGCCAAGATGTAATGTTAGTGAGTATTATCATATATTGAACAATTTGGAACTGCTAAGCTAGGGAGGGAAATAAATCATACACTACTAGAAATGACTTTTTGCATCTATTTTTTTGCGACTGATTGTTTGACTGTTGCAAAAAACCACTTTTTAGATTAAAATGTAATTTTTTTTAATCCTCAATTGTATTCTTAACTAACTTAAAAAAAAAAAAAAAAAAAAATTTTCCCAAATCTTGTAAAGCTTGCCCTATCTCCTTTTACTCTTATTTCCCAAATCCATTTTGCTCTCTTCCTTTGAAGACCGATCTCGAACGGTATCAACTCTCTCTCTCTCTATCTCGCTCTCTCTCAAAATCTCACTCTCCACTCTCCACTCACTCGACTCTGTCTTTGGACTCTTCATCTCAATTTTATTGTTCATTTGAAGATTTTGATCAATAGTTGATGAAGATTTGAAGATTTTGATCGATTGTTGATGAATTTGAAGATTATGATCGATTCATAATCGGTAAGCCTAATTTCTATGATCGATTCATATGGAAGGGGCAATTTTTGAATTGGCTTGGTTTTGAAAGTGTTTGGTTGCTTGAAATTATTGTTGGAATTTTTGGATCGCTAATGAGAGTTTTTCAAAACTGTTTTTATATGAATTTTCCAAAAGCAATGTATTGTCAGAACCTTAGGAAAAAAAAAAAGAAGTGAAATAACAAAACTAATCCTCAAGATTTAATGGATCTCTACATCTCAAAATAATATTATTTGATTTCTTTATGTGATTTTATCAGCAAATGAGGAAATACTACTCATTTTCCCCTCAAGAGCCTTCAATTCTGTATGTGATTTTTTTTTTTTTGTGTGTGTGTGTGTATGAGACTCGTGATAGAAATAACAGGATTCAAAATTGATCGAGAAGGGAAATTATACGAATATGTTAGGTTTTATCGGATGAATTTGGTTGTAATTGTTCGTTTCGTTAAATTAATGAAGCTTAGTGTCTAACATTGTTAGGAAATTAGACATCAAAGTTTGCAAACTCATTATTTTTATTGATGTGTACTAAAACAGCTATAGTATGATCATATGTACTTTTGAACGTGGATATACAAAAATGGAAGTCCTATTCAATTATATGTGTGCATCGCTTTGTGTGTTTGTGATTGCTTCATTTTTATTTTTGATTGTTGATTGTTTCATATTTTTTCTATAAATCATGAACATCTTTGCCAAGAAACCCACAACCAAAGGTTTGTGCCCTAGTTTTCTTCTTCCTAATTTATAATTCATATCAATTACGCGAATGTGTTCATTCAATAAGAATGGTTTAGATTCAGTTACTCAAAATTCTTCCTACTTTGCTTGTATATTGACTTGGTTATCTTGAACCTTATATAGAAAGATTTGTTCTGTTTTTGTGTTGTTTGATTATCTTGGTGCACAATAGCGTGTTTGTTTCATGTAATATCTGTGCATAAAATTATAGTACTCTATTAGGTTTATTTGTTCTATGAATACTCTATTGCCTAGGGAAAAACAACATAAGTCTAAGATCTGAATAGTGAATAGTAATCAAGCATTCTTACTTGTTGATTAACATCTAGAAAGTAGCTATTTGGGCCATTTTGGAAAGTCGGCAATGCTTTGCTATCTTACAATCTTAGTATTGACCATCTTAATTCAATGGCAAGATCACAATTTTTTTCATGATTTTGCTTTTAGATGAAGTGGAAAGACCTAAAATGAAAATGCTGTCTAATTAGGTGAAGGATCATCTTTAGTTATAATGAACATTAAACATAAATTTGTTTCTAGATTAGGTCACCCTCAAATTAGCTGCATGATTTTTTAAATCTCAACCCCATGCCATTACTATTTCGATTCTTCCACCTCAATCTAGAAACAAAAGATGAGCCTCGAAGAAAATCTGTTTGTGATTTTTGGTCGTTTGCAACTCTCAGACACTTCTGATGATTCTTCAAACATTTTAGTATTTCAGGTAGGCAGTCAGGGAGGTAACAGGTTACTGGTGTCCACGGACTATGATTGCCATTCTCAGGTTTCCATTTCTCTTCTACCCCATATGCTTTTCTGTTTTTTATGCAGATCTCGGGTAGGATTTCTTTCAGAACAGATGTAGCTTTTGTATCTGGAACTGGCTTAAAAGATTCAAGACTTAAAGAAGTCTCAGCAGCCTTACAGGTATCTTCTGTCAAGTTCTGTGCATGTTTCCTTTATCTTGATTGTGAACATTATGTTTATAAGATTACAAGTGTCTCAGTCTTTATGAAACTTCCTTATAAGTAATACTGGTATACCTTATCAGATGCACAAGAAAACAGGCTGCTTGTTGGTATTGCCAAACAAGAAAGACTGCAGAATTAGATTTGACGTAAATAACCTCTTTTCAATATGAAAAGAGGCAACCAAAAAATTTTAGCAATATGCTAGGAAGTCGTGAAATCTAGAGGACTGCATATAGGATTACATGAAAAACTTCACTTACATTTTTTAAATAACTTGGTGGACAAGTTCAGTGAGGTAGGAAAAAGATCAACTTAATAGACAAAGGAGAGTAAACAAGCATGCTGATAAAAAGGGAAGGGGAAAAGGAAGGGGGGGGGGGGGGGGGGGGGAAGAGACAACTTTGGGAATGATTGTTGTCTAAAAGACCTAGAATAAAAACTTCAAAGAATTGTTACAGAGATGGGATTCAGGTCAATTCATAACGTTCATTAATTTGATTTAGTAGAGGAAATGGAAGAGTGAAGTTGTTAACACTGTTAAAAGAAGTGAGTGGTGTAGTGCAGTCATTCTCACGGGAGGGTGTGGAGATAAGATGGCTGTGCTGTGATCAAGATTTTAAGTCAATAGGCAATGTGATGCTGTCAATGTCATTGACATGAACTCAGCATAATGGCACCATTTTCCTGACCACGTATCCCAGTCCTCCTACCAAATTTCCCTGTTTATTTTAAATTTGAATATTTTTTGAACTTTTTGCTCTTTGGGGAATTGAAATATCTTTTGAATGTAGGATCATATTCCTTTTGCATAAACAAGTTGAACCCCCCCTCCCAAAGTTATATTTCTTTTTTTAGTGCGCAATATTATAATCCTTTTTGTATGGACACATTGATTTATACCCCAATTTCTTGTAACTTTTTTTGTTTATTTTGAATAGTACAAGCTCTTTTTTTCAGCTTTGTAAGTTGTGATAATTTTGCTTCATACTTTTAGGTACCTTACTGACTAGGCAACTAGATGAGAAGGAAAAAGAATTTGGTGACAAATTAAAAAAATGCTTTAATTTGGCTGATGAGGTATCCATTCATATGAAATCCTTATATTTTTTTGTCATCGTTTTTTGAAATCAAATAACTGTATGCAGAATTTTTAGGATCATGGCATGTCTTTGGTAGTTTTGTTGCAAGTAACATGTCACTTTAAGCCTAGTCACATTGGTGACTGCAGGAAAATTATACAATCCTTAAGATACAGTTTATTATTATTATTATTGATCAGGTGCAAGCTTGGATTTGAGAAACATATATCTCCATGGTAACAAATCAATAGAAAAAATTTGAGATTAATTAGAGTACTTGTTTGTAAGATAAGATTTGTTGGTAAATAACCCAAAAAGAATTGCATTAGATTTTTAAAGTGCAACCAATATTACAATATATCATTTTTACTTTGCTAGTAGGTTGAGTTCATTTATTTCACTCCCTGTACTATTGTTGGTCCCATATTCTTCTAATCTTTGTTTTTAGTCACACGGGTAATATTTGATAGAGATGAGACAGAGAGTGAAACAGATGATCGATGGTTGTTTCTTGTTTACTCGTAAAGTGTAGGATTGGATAGTCTAGGTGTTGGGATTGCCATGAGAGGCACTCTTTTCTTCAACACAATCCCAAACTTCTCTGAAAGGTCTAATTTCTCACCCTCGGGTAATTTCCAATCAAATGAGTGCAAAATTGAAGCCAATGAGAACAAGAACATCCTCTCAGCCATGGCTATGCCTGCACACATTCTTCTCCCAGACCCAAATGGGAAATAATTAAAATCAGCTCCTCTGTACCCCCATTTTCCATCCAAAAACCTCTCTGGACGAAACTCCAACGGGTTTTCCCAGATCGAAGGGTCCCTATGAATTGCCCATACATTGATGAAAACCCGAGCGCCTTTTGGAATTGTGTAGCCACCGATAATGCAAGTTTGGCTCGGGCAGTGAGGCACCATGAGAGGGAGGACAGGGTGCAATCGGAGGACCTCTTTTAGTATGGCCTGTAAATAGGGGAGTGTGTTTATGTGAGACTCTTCTACTATGCTGTCTTTGCCTACTACTGTCTCTAACTCTTCTTGTGCTTTTTTCATGACCTCTGGCTTGTTCATCATCTCTGCCATGGCAAATTCTATAGCATTGGAGGTTGTTTCGGTTCCACCCAAGACCATATCCTATACTCCAGATTGACATTTCGTTATTACGCAAAAGAAATTTGCTATTATTTTGTATTACTGAATGAATTTCATGACTTGCCATAAAGAATTTAAATTGGAAGAGACTAAAACATACCATGAACAAGACCTTGAGATGGGTCATGGTGAGAGGTGTTTTGGCATCTCCTCCATTCTTTAAGTGCAACAAAACTGTAAAAATCCTTGTTCATCTACCACCCTCCAATCTTGGTCCTTTATCGGTTATTGCATCAAAAATCCTATTGAATCTCATAACTATCCCCAACAATTGCTTCTTCACCCTTACCAAATCAAATCGGGCCAAACCGAAAAAATCGGACAAATTGGGCTTCCCCTAAAGCTCCATTGAATCGCTACCACGACTGGAAAATCCGCCCCAATGCTAGCCCTTTCTTTCCTGACCGTCACACCCACAACATGCTTTGGTTATTGCATTGAGCGATCGAAACATCTGCTGACCCACATGAACTGGAGACCCGACCCTGCTGTAGAGATATTTGACCGTATTTCGAATCTCTCGTCGGCGGAGGTAGTAGACCGAGTCAAGGGTGGCGCTGCCGAGCACCTCCCGGACGCAGACCTTCCTTAGCATCTGCCACTCGGGCCCATGCGGGCTAAAAACTATATCCGAATCACCTTTTGCCACCGCAGCACTGGCCAACTCCGGGACGTCACGGTTGGCGAAAGTGATGTCATGATCCCGGAGCATTTCCCGTGCTGCAGATGGCGAACTGACCACGATTCCCACCTTCGTACCCATCGGGAGCCTCATGATCGGACCGTAAGTTCGACTGAGGCTCTCAAAACACGAGTGGAGCTCGGGGTCAAGGAATGGGAGGATTCCAACCACGGGTAGACCGCGTGGGCCCGGTGGCAGAGGTGGCTGATTCTTTTTGCTATTGTTTGTAAAGATCCATACGTACCATGTGATTGCGAGGACGATGAGAGTGAATGGAAAAAGTATATTGTTGGTATCCCACCACCATGACCAAGCACCGTAGAAGAGGGTGCATAGTTTGTTGAAGAAATAGGTGGTGAGAAACATTGTAAATGAGTATTCTTGAAGTTGCCATTGTTGGATTATTTTGAACTTATAGTAGTGTGCACAAATCGATTTTACCAGACCACTGGTAACAACTCTCACAATTCTTCGTAACGTCTTTATTAATGTGTTATTATAGCTTATTAAAAGAAGTTTGGCATTGAGTTACAATATGAATTCGATTGTGTTGGTTAGCAAGGGATCCTCTAATCTCTCTTCTTTGTACTAATGCACTTTTCTATCATACAATTATATAATCAAGTCAAAGACATTCTTCGTGTGGTAAAAAATTTTTTTTTTAAAAAAAAAAAAGAAAAAAAAGATCACACAAGTAAAGGTCTGAAGTTATTAGGTTATTTTCAGATGAAGTGCTATTTATTTAAAAATAAAAAAATCCTAAGATCACATAAATCAATCATAAAATTGTAACTTTTTCACAAATTTTGTGGGTCCCACACCAAGGTACAACATGTTGTATTTAATTCTATAATTAATTTATGTACAAATAGAAAAACTGTTTATTAATGTGTTAACCAACACAATTGAATTTATATTAATTGTGCATATTGTAACTCAATGCCAAATTTCTTTTAATAAACATGTTTTAATAAATATAATAAACATGTTATTACAATATGTTTTAATCAACATATTACAATAGCTTATAAAAACATATTAAAATAGCTTATTGAGTTAATAAATGTGTTAATAAATATTGTAATAAATATGTAATAATAAATATTGTAATAAATATGTAATATTTATTAAGTCATTTATTAACACATTTACAACTCAGTGCAGTTACTTCCATTAAACCAATTGTAAGTTATTTTGATTAAGTTGTTTTGAGTAAATTATATTTTTTGTATCTGTTTGTGTACAGTTATTCCATCTGTCATCTGTTATTCATCTTCTTCCTCTCTGCGCACCGCTTCCTCTTTTGGTATCAGAGCCAAGTTATGTTGCTATCTGTTGCTTACTGTCTTGTTAAATCTGATTAACCTTTCTCTCTTCTGCTTAGTATCCGCCTTCAGTCATCTTAATCTGTCAGAAAATTCTATCTGTGTCTTTTCACTGTGTAACTAGCCACCCAACCATTGTCTCAGTCCTTGGTAAGTCCTTTGGTTAGGCAGTGTTGGATTTTAGGGGTCTTCCGAAATGGGTATGTGTGAAAACATAGTATGTGAAAACATGATAAATTTAGACAATGTATTAAGATTCCTCTAAGTCATTTACCTAGTCAGAAACATGAGTCGATTATTCAGAAGTAACTCATCAGTCAGTTCTAGGTCAACAATTTTGCCCTCAATACCTAATCCACGTTTAGTAATTAATGAAGAAGATGTAGAAATACAAAATGATAAAATTGATTTAAGTTGAAATATACCAAAATTATCCGTTATAGAAATTTATAACACTACTTTTCTCCAGTCTACTTTTAATGTTAATCTGCATGTTAAAACTTTAGAACAAGTTTATACTTTAGCCAAACTTAGAGAAACATGTCAATTATTTGATGTTAACACTATTAAAAGACATTTAAAAACTGGTCACAATTTTATTCATTTAGGATTAATTCAAGTTGGAATAAAACCATTAACTCCATAAGGTAAAAACACTTCTGTTTTGTTATGTTTAAGAGATGCTCGTTTTATTGATTATAATGATAGTTTGATAGGTATGATGGAAACTGGTCTCCACAAAGGACTCGTTCATTTTAATTATTTTCCAGATTTTACACTTAGTCTACGTGATCCACATATATTAGATGCATTAACTTTGCATATTCAATTAAATGGTTCATTTACTAATATGAAGGATAAAGTTCATAATATTGCTTTAATTTATCGTGTTTATTATAAATGTATTAAAACTAATTTAAATGTTCAAGAATTACACAAAAGTCCAAAGGATAAAACTTTATTGATTCAAAGTAGTAGTAATGATACTAATATTAATATTCCTCAAATGATTGAATGGAAAGATATTACTCTCTCTGATCAATGGATAACTGTTAATGAAAATTACAAACATAATCAAGAACAATCTACTAGTCAAGATATCCAAGATATTTAACAATTCACTGATGGTTTTGTCTGTATTAAATTTAATCGTAGTCAATCTTCTAGACATAATACCTCTAGTCTACCTACTGATACTGAAACTGAAGATGAAATATTTAATACTCCTTTATTTTGAAAGAATAGTCAAATTAATCTTAGTCATACTTTATCTAGTAAAATGAAAGGCATTGATAATTCTACAACTTCTCAAATTAGTAAGCTTGTTTATTCTACTCACATACATTTCCCTGAAGATGATATTGAGTCTCAAGACTCTCCTACTCAAACTGATTTCGAAATTATACCTCCAATAAATCCTCAATTAATGACAATTAGTAAACCCTTTGTTCCTCATCTTGATAAATTATATATTGAATTCAAATCTAAAGAAAATAGGACTAAACGCCATGCTTATCGTGCTAAATATAATTCTGCTCAGCAATCTAAAATAACTCGAAAATGGTATGATTTTATGATTGAATATAGTTTTGAAATCTCTTTCTTTGAATATTTAGACAATTATTACAAAAAGGTAAATACAATCACAAAACATGAATGGAAAACTTCTCCTAATACTTCTGTTAGCTCTAGTCATCCTCCATTATCTAATATAATTATTGAACACCAAGGATTTGATGTCCCAGCCTCTCCATTTAAGTTGCCTTGCACTGATCCTGAAATCAAAAAAGTAATTGAACAAAATAATTATACTAATCAATGTTTAAAAACAATTGGTAAACAATTAGATAAAATAGAAATTAATTTAAATGATTATTCTGCTAACCATACTTCTCCTAAACAATCATTAGACCAACTTTTCCTTAATCTACCTAGTAACCGTTCCAAAAGAACTAGTTTAGTAACTCAAGATAATTCTACTGTTAAAGTTATAGAACAATTATTGAATAAATTAACTACCTCTGAAAAAACTTCTCCATCTACTGAGAAAGGTCTTACTGGATTAAACCAACAACCTACTTTAGATACTGTTTCTACTCACTCTGCAACTGATACAACTGATAATGAAATTGATAATTTAGCTCAACAATTCCAATCTTCTAATTTTAATAAAATCCATTATCCTAAAGTTAATCCACAAATTACTAAAAATTGGTATCCTCGACCTACTCCACCTGATCTCCAATATGAAGAAACTAGTCTTAGCAATCAATTTTCTGTCTCTGTTAAAAAATTATACGAATGGAATATTGATGGTCTGAGTGAAGGTCAAATTCTCCAAAAATTAAATAATTTATCTATGGTTACAAATAGTTATCTTAGTAATTACCCTGATTACTCTCAACCTGAAATTGTTTTGTTAATCACCTCTAGTTTTACCGGTATGCTCAAATCTTGGTGGGAAAAATACCTTATTGAAGATCAAAGAGAATCCATTTTACATGCTTATCAAAAAGATGACAATGATTTACCTATCTTTGATGAGACTATTGGTTATTATAAACCTGATGGTTTTAATACATTAATCTATACCATAGTCAGACATTTTATAGGAACCCCTACTAATATATATTCTGGCATACATGATCAGCTTAGTAATCTCGCTTGTCCCACAGTAAGTGATTTTAGATGGTATAAAGATGTCTTTACCTTTAGAGTTATGTTTAGAGAAGACTATACTAAATCTTTTTGGAAAGAAAAATTCATTAATGGCTTACCTAGTTTGTTTGCTCATAAAATTCGAGATGTTCTTAGTCAACCTACAGGTGTCATCGAATATGATAATTTAACTTATGGTGATATCATTAGTACTATTCAAAAAGAAGGATTAAGAATGTGTATTAATCTTAAACTTAGTCAAAAAGCTGCTAAAGATAAACATAAGGCTAAATATGAATTAGGTAACTTCTGTGAACAATATGGTTTACCTCCTGTTGCCCCTTCTCGACGTAAAAAACCTAAATACACTAAACATAAGTCATCTTACAAATGCTCTTAACAAATACAAAAAGAATTATTCACCATCCAAATCAACTGATAAATTATATACTAAACCCAAAAAGAATTATTATAAGAAATCACATCCAAAATTTAAATCTAACAAAGATATTACTTGTTATAATTGTGGTCAAAAAGGTCATTATTCTAATAAATGTAAAGACAAACAAAAATTAAAAGATAAAGTTAATCAACTCCAAATTAATGATGAATAAAAAAATCAATTATATGAAATCTTTCAACTAAACCAATCTATTAGTAATTCCTCTTTTGATAATCCTGATATCTCATTTGATTACAATTCACCTCGTGAAACTTCTGATAATAATATTGAATTAGGATGGAATGATATTTGTTGTAAACCAGTTAAACAAATCGTTGTTCTTACTAAACAAAATCAAGAAGAAACTGCTTTTATTGAATTAATTAGTCGTTTAGAAGATCTAGAATTAAAACAAAAATATACTAACAAGTTAAAATCCTTATTAACCAATCCTGATAAGAAACCTAAGTTTGACAAACCTATTATTAGTTTATCTAAAACTTTAGAAAGATTTAAAAATAAACAAAAAGAAGTTACACTACAAGATTTACAATATGAAATCAATCAGATTAAAAAAACTATTAAAGATTTACAAAGTAAAGATAAAACTTTAGAAGATGAAATTATTATATTAAAACTTAATAAAAATTTAGATAATTTCAAGAAAATAATGATGTTTCTCCTAATGAATTTGAACATGATTCTGAACATACTAATCATGATAATCTCTTGTTTAATAATTGATCACATTACTCAATCACATAATCTTGAAGACAAACAATTAAATCTTATCAATAAAATTCATATTCAAAAATGGTATTCAAACGTGAAACTCGTTATTAATGATTTTGAATTAAATGTTATTGCTTTAATTAATACTGGTGCTGATCTTAATTGTATTCAAGAAGGATTACTCCTTACTAAATATTATGAAAAATGTCGTAAAAAATTAACTTCTGCTAATGGTAGTAAAATGCATATTAAATTTAAATTATTCAAAGTTCATATATGTCAAAATAATGTTTGCTTTAAAACCTCCTTTGTTTTAGTCAAAAATATGACTGATAAAATTATTTTAGGCACACCTTTTATATTTTTGTTATATCCATTTACCACAGCTAGTGAAGGCATAACTACTCATGTTTTGGGTCAACCTGTTACTTTTAAGTTTTTGTCTTCTTCGGAAATGTTAGAATTAAATCAATTAAAAGACTCTTCTATTTCTCAATCTATTAATCGATTAACTCATCAGTTAAGATATCTCAAAGAAGAAGTCAATCATAAACGAATTGAACAACAATTAACTGATCCTATTATTATATCTCAAATTGAAGAATTTAAATTAAAATTAGAAATAACAGGTTGTTCTACTTCACCTATTGTATTTTGGCATAGGAAAAAACATGTAGTCACATTACCATATAAAGAATTTTAATGAAAGACAAATTCTTATTAAATTTAGATCTATTCAAATGAATCATGAATTACTTGAAATATGTAAAAAAGAAATTAATGAATTATTAAAAAATCGAATTATTAGTCCTAGTAAATTTCCATGGTCTTGTCCTGCTTTTTATGTTAATAAAAATGCTGAGTTAGAACGAGGTGCCCCTCGCTTAGTCATCAATTATAAACCATTAAATAAAGTTTTAGAATGGATTAGATATCCAATTCCTAATAAAAAAGATTTAATCAAAAGACTTAGTCAAGCTGTTATTTTTAGTAAATTTGATTTAAAAAGTGGTTTTTGGCAAATTCAAATTCATTCTAAAGATAGATGTAAAACTGCTTTTACTACATCTTTTGGTCACTATGAATTGAATGTAATGCCTTTTGGATTAAAAAATGCTCCTAGTGAATTTCAAAATATCATGAATGACATTTTTAACCCATTTAGTCATTTTTCTATTGTCTATATTGATGATATACTTATTTTTTCTAAATCAATTAGTGAACACTGGAAACATTTAACTGCATTCTTTTATATTATTAAAAGTCATGGTCTAGTTATCTCTGCTCCTAAGATTAAATTGTTTTAAACCAAAGTTAGATTTTTAGGTTATAATATTCACCAGAATACAATTTTACCTATTAGTTGTTCTATTGAGTTTGCGTCTAAATTCCTTGATGAAATTTTGGATAAAACCCAGTTACAACGATTTTTAGGCTCACTTAATTATATTGCTGACTTTTATAAAGACCTTCGGAAAACTTGTCAACCTCTGTTTGATCGGTTAAAAGACAATCCTCCTCTTTGGCCTTCTACTTATATTGCTATTGTTAAACAAGTCAAATAATATGTCAAGTCTCTTCCTTATCTTGGTATTCCTACTGAAAATTCATTCAAAATTATTCAAACTGATGCCTCGGATATTGGTTATGGTGGTATTCTTCTTCAACAAGTCAATCCTCAGTCATCTGAACAAATTGTTCGCTATCATTCTGGTGTCCGGAATAAAGCACAATTAAATTATAGTACTATTAAAAAAGAAATTTTATCTACTGTTTTATGTATTAATAAATTTCAAGATGATATATTAAAGCTATGTTTGGGAAGTGGCTAAAATAGCCAAAAAAAAAAAAAAAAAAAAAAAAAACATCAACACATCACTCTCTCTTCGCACACCTTTTTTTAAAAAAAAAAAAAAAGTTAAAAAAAAAAATTTCCAGCCAAAAGCCTAAATCAAAAGTTTTTACTTCGTGTTGATTGCAAATCTGTTAAATATGTTTTAGAAAAAGATATTCAAAATCTTGCTACTAAGCAAATTTTTGCCCGTTGGCAATCTATATCAGGTATTTTTTATTTTGATAGTATATATATACCTGGTTGTCAAAATTCTATTCCTGATTTTCTTACCCGGGAATTTTTACAGGGGGGATAGGGATGGCCACTCCTTTTCTCTCTTACCATAAATCCCAAATTACCTATTACAGAGATCTGATACACCAAGTTGCTTACCGCATTGCCCGACTCAAATTAGCTAGAAAAACCACCAAATTGCTTACCGCATTGCCCGACTCAAATTAGCCAGAAAAACTACTAAACGTGCTCAATAGATTCAATTTCACTAAATTCAAGCTTGTCGCCATTTACTTGCTGATTATTATAACTGTTTAGATTACCATCAAAATTATTTAGATCTCCTTAGTGGTTGTTAATTTTTGTTGCTAATCTTTGTTTCTATTAAACAGATGTCTCGCCCTAGGCCTCCTTCCAAAGCCTTGGTCCCATCTAGTCAACTTTTTGTTCCTCCTCCTTTGGAGTTAGTCACTAAATACTATCCTGTTGAAATGGTTAACCGTTACCAAATTTTTGGTAACATTCCTAAACCTAGTTACACATCTGCTTTGGCTTCTGATCCTTTTGCTTCATCTAGCCAAGCAGTAACTCTATACTCTCCTAATCCTATTTAATCAGCTCGACCTGATTATGTTAAATCTACCACTACTAATCTCTTTTTCAAAGAACCTAGTCACCCAAAGAGTCCATCTGTTCATGACCTGGTTAAATCTTATTTTCCTCCTGGATGGCATTTTGTTCCTCTCCATCCAGCAAAAACTATTACCTTCTATAAAGATATCCTGTTTAACCATCAGTCCATTGTGATTAAACCTATTTATGATCATACTTACACTAGTAAAGTTGTTTGCCATTTACTTTATATTCACAATATTGTTTCCTTAGTTGAATGGGGTTCTCTTCATCAACTTCGAGATTTACCTAATCACTCTCTTCAGTATAGTTATTATGACTATATTGATGCCTGGTTCAAAGTATTTTTATATCAAAATGAAACAAATGATCACTCCTGGTTTCTCCAGTTTGATCAAAAGTTTAAATCAGAATTACTTACTTGGTTTCTGTGATGGTGGACTCATTATGGTGCCATTTCAGACATCTTCGCCTCTATTTTGATTGGTTAGATTAACTATTTCTCAACTGTTTTCTCATTCACCCCGCAGCAGAGGAAATTCCCTCAATTGCTTATTTTTATATCCAAATACAAAATCCCTTAGATATTTAAATGGCAATATGGCATTTCTGATGATGTTATTTACCGTCAACATATGGTTAAATGGTGGGATAATTTCGAAGTGTCCCGCATTGTTGAAATTGTTCAAACTGAGTTCCCGATTAACATTCATGCTCCCATTCCTGCCATGGTTAAAGCTCAGCAGATCCCAACTGCTTCAGTCATTCAAGGAAGCCCTCTTCCTCCAGTCAACCTTAGAAGCCCATCTTCAAGTTCTTCCAAGCCAAAGTCAAAGATCAAATCCAAAGATAAAGCAAAGCCCAAATCTACTAAAGCAAAGTCCAAGGCTAAGTCTATAGCTCTTGCATCACAGGTTAAGCCCAAGGTTGAATCCAAGTCATCCAAGGATGAGCTGCTCCAGATGGCTCGTCTATTGGTTAATCAAGCCCAAGCCCAGTCAGATTCAAGTTCAGACAGTTCAGAAGAAGGTTCAGACAATTCTAACTCTTCTGAAGGATCAACTACTCAAAATTCATATGGACCCGAGTTTCAAGATGCACAGGATCCATATGCCTAGTCAGCTCTACATTGGATTCCATATAGATACAAATTAGCTTAAATCAATACTCTCTTTTGAGAAAAGCTGCCAATTTGTATTTATATGGATTCCATTAGTCATATGTCTCCACCGAAAGTAATGAATAGTAAAAGTTACTGTTCACTTTCACTATTCATCCATGATTAAAGATTAAAAGCTATATCAACTTTCAGTCAATCGGTCGAAAGACCAAGTCACATGCTGCATAGTTAATTTTCTATTCCTATAAATTGTAATGGTTAACTCAGTTGTACTCTGAGGTTAGAAAGATTGGAAACTCTGAGTGAGAACCAACACCTATCTTTGTAATCAAATATTTATTCAAGTTATGTATTTTGAAGCAACTCAGTGTAGTTACTTCCATTAAACCAATTGTAAGTTATTTTGATCAAGTTATTTTGAGTAAATTATATTTTGTGTATCTGTTTGTGTACAGTTATTCCATCTGTCATCTGTTATTCATCTTCTTCCTCTCTGCGCACCGCTTCCTCTTCAAAAACTTTATTTAATGGTTTATAATTGATGACTAAGTGAGGGACACCTCGTTCTAACTCAGCATTTTTATTAACATAAAAAGCAGGACAAGACCATGGAGATTTACTAGGACTAATAATTTGATTTTTTAATAATTTATTAATTTCTTGTTTACACATTTTAAGTAATTCATGATTCATTTGAATAGGTCTAGATTTAGTAGGAATTTGTCTTTCATTAAAATTCTTAATATATGGTAATGTGACTACATGTTTTTTCCTATGCCAAAATGCAATAGGTAAAGTAGAACAAACTATTGTTTCTAATTTTAATTTAAATTCTTCAATTTGAGATATATTAATAGGATCAGTTAATTGTTGTTCAATTCGTTTATGATTGATTTCTTCTTTGAGATATCTTAACTGACGAGTTAATCGATTAATTGTTTGAGAAATAGAACAGTCTTTTAATTGATTCAATTCTAACATTTCCGGAGGAGACAAAAACTTATTAAAACATTTAATATTGTAACAGTGTTGGTTAGGCAGTGATGGAATAAATGTGTTAATAAATATTGCAATAAATATGTAATATTTATTAAAACATATTGTAATATTGTAATAGCTTATTGTAAAACATGTTTATTGTAATATGTGTTAATAAAACATGTTAATAAGTTACTGTAACTCAATGCCAAACTTCTTTTAATGTGTTTGGCATATTACAATAAGCTATTGTAATAATATTGTAATAGCTATTGTAACTCAATGCTAAACATATGGTTACAACATGTTTGGCATTAAGTTACAATAGCTTATTACAATATGTTTGGCATTTATTCACACATATTTATTACAATATGTTTATTGTTATTACAATAGCTTATTGTAATATGAGTTAATAAAACATGTTAATAAATAGCTTATTCTAATAACATATTGTAATATTGTTTTAATAAACATATTACAATAGCTTATTGTTATTACAATAGTTTATTAAAACATATTGTAATATTTATTAACACATTTATTAAAACATATTACAATAGCTTATTGAGTTAATAAAACATGTTTATTAAAAGAAGTTTAATAAACATGTTATTATAGCTTCTCACATGTTTATTTATTAATTATTGAATTCATATTGTAACTCAATGTCAAACTTTTTTTGATAAGCTATAATAAGACATTAATAAAGATGTTACGAAGAATTGTGAGAGTCGTTAGTAAAATAGATTTGTGCACACTACTATAAGCTCAAACCACTTTGAGTACCTGTGAAGCATGGTTTGGTCATTTTTGGAGTCCTGTTGCTTGAGTGGCAGTCATTTCTTCTAGGCTAGCTAATGTCAAACTACTTAGCCTAGTTATTTGACAAAGTGTAGGCCTCTTCTTTGTATAAATGCCAATTTTCAAAATTTTGCAGAAATATTCTGATGTAGTGATCTTTAGGATGCAATTGTGGATGACACTGCAGATCCCAATCTGAATTTGGACCATTTTTTGGGTAGGGAAGTATAGGAAGGTTCAGTGGTCGGGGGAGGTTATTGATTTTGAATATCAGGGAGATGTGTTCGCTGATTATGAGAATGGAATTGTGAGGAGGCAGACTTCTTATGTAGTGGAAGGATTTGAGGCATTATATCCTTTCAATTGTACCCTGATAGCCAGGATTTTTTTCTTAGAATAAGGGACAGGGTGGAGCATTGGAAGGGCACTGAAAATTGCGAACACCTAGACCACCTTATTAATCACTTGTACTAGCTTCTAATTGATTTAACTATAATCAAATTCTAGAGTTTGGAATTCTGTTTCTCTCATTGAATGGAATCTCAACCTCCATGCCCATTGTGCCACACTTATTATGCATTCTGGACCTTCTACAGCTTCTACTTGGTAGTTGGCATTCAATGGTCTGTAGTATCCCAATACACAACCATCTTTAGGTTGTTCTCTCTCTTTGCAAGGAGTGGAATTATGTTAGGAACTGAGGCTAGCCACTAGTACATCCAAATTTTACAGAAGATTCTGCTCAGGTTGATTTGGTTGGCTATAGCATTCTGTTGTATCCTAAGGTTTTGGACCTCTGTTATCAGAATCTTATGATTCGCGATTCAATTCACGATTCAATACACAATTTTTGCAAAATCGATACGAATCTATGAGTGAATCTATTTTGGAAGTGAATCTCTAGTAAATCGCACGATTCACAATCGATTCACGATTCGATTCACTTTTTACGATTCATGTAATTTTTGAAATTATTGTGTTCGACATATTTTCGACTCATTTTTTCTATCTTTTTAGTGAAAATGACATAATACAACTTTTAATAGCATTTAATACCAAAATAACCAACATATATATATAATTTGTTGTTATTTTAGTGATCATGAAATTTTTTATAGGATCCAATCAGATTCAGTTAGACCTAACATATTTTTAACCTTTTTTCTCATTTTTTTCCCCTTCAAAAAATTGTAATATATCTTCTAAAGATGTTTAAGATTAAAATTACACTATGAATTATCTATTACTATTTTATTAAATTGAATATAACATGTGTGAGGTCAGTTATACCTTTTAAAATAAAATATCCTAAATAATTCTTTCTTATTATTTGCTCACTCTTACTTAGAAAAGTATATATGCTTATTGTCCAAATATCAATATTGTTATTAATCATTGTTACTTTAGAAATTAATAGTTTGTTTATTTAGTTATTATCTTTATTAAGAATGGTTGATAAAAAATATCTAAAAAAAAAAAAAGTAAGATAGTGATTTTACATAGGAACCTTTGTTAACTTCTTACCTATTAAATTACGTGATTATCATTCAAAATAACATTTTTGTTGATTTAAGTCTAAATATTTTATATTTATAAGATATATTTAACATCTAAATGTGTAGATATATGTTTTTAAGCAATTTAGAAAAAGTGACTGAATCTTTACGATTCACGATTCGATTCGATTCGCGATTCGGTATGAGGCCATTTCGATTCATGATACGAATCCCGATTTGACAACTATGTTTTGGACTCTCTGACAGCCTCTTAATCTCATCAAAGATATTACTGTTATTCAAATCCATCTAATTTGATTAATTTTTTCCAACATTAGTATGCTATGTTCGTCTCATCTCATCAAGAGCCCTCATATTTGCCCTTCCTCCTGTCTCATTCTTTGATGTTCAAAGTTGTAATAATGACTTAGCCTCGACTTTGTGGCTGATTTTGGTTATTTGATCACTTCAGTGAATATTTTTCAGGTAAGTTGTCTGGAACCTTATGTATAATGGGTGAATCTTTTACGATTCAGATTAGCAGCAACTTAGTCAAACAGCTTGCAGATGATGGTGAGAAGTCGAAGAAAAAAACAAAAAAATCCAAAACTAAGATACCATGGGAACCCCAACAATCCCAAACTAAGGGACATCAGAAGCAGATTTCTGGTGATTCTGAAATACCCAAACTTACTGCTCCAGTTGGTTGGCCCCTATGAAGCACGGATGCATACAAATGGTGGCGTATTCATTACCAGGCACGCATCGGTGCTGGACGCTGCATCGACTGGCTGCACGCGCATCGGGCGGCAAACAAGGTGTCTCGATGCGTTTGGGCAACTGATACGGTTTGCGGCACGCCGGGTACGCCGGCAAGCATCAACAGGAAGAGAAGAAACAGAGAAGAGAGGAGAGAAGAGGGGAGTCCCTGCTTTGAGCCCCCGAGGGCTCCGCCGACCTTCCCTGTTCGGCGTGAGACATGGCAAGGAGGGAGAGCCCAGACGATCGCGATCTGTGACCCCAGACGATCGCGATCTGTCTCTCTCAGATCGAAGCTCAAGCTCCATAGTCGATCCGCCTTCTCCTTCGCGATCTGCCTTCTCGCCGCGATCTTCGCTGCCTTCACAATCTCTCTCGAGATCGAGATCGCGACGCCTCGAGACCACGAACTGTATCCCTCACTCTCTCTCTTCTCTCTCTCCTTGCATCTCATCTTTTATCTGAGGGTTTATATTACTATTAGATACTATTATTATATATTATATAATAGTTATTATATATTATAACATATTATTATATATTATATAATAGTTATTATATAATATATTTAATACATATTAATAAATAAAAAATAAACATATGTATATAAAATAAAATAAAAAAATTAATTATTTAAAAAATATAATTAGTCATATATATAATATATAATAATATAATAAATTTTTTTATATAATTTTTTTATAATATATATAATAAATTTTATAAATTATAATTTTTATCATATATAATAAAAAAACATATAATATATAATATAATTGATCATATATAATATATATAATAAATTTTACAAATTATAATTTTTATCATATATAATAAAAAATATATATTTATTAGCGTACCGCAGCCGTACCCGTACCCTACATTTTTGGAATTTTGCCGTATCGGCGTACCCGTACTCGTACCCGTACCGTACTCGTACCCGTACCCGTGCTTCATAGGTTGGCCCATTCAGCCACCAATATTCCTGCCCTTATCCCCGCCTCCACATTCTTCCAGTGCAGAGTTAGATGCCATCCGTTCTGCCATTCAAGAAAGCGAGAGTTTTGGAGACGTTGCCGAAGCAGGAGGAGGTAATGGTGCGGGAAGTAACACAGAGAGCTAAGGATCTCTATGACAAGGAGTTGAAGCTTCCAACCCAGAAGCCACTGCCCTGTTTGATGGAGAAAAATGCTTGTTTTGAGTGCTACAAGGAAAACGACAAGAACCCCCTGAAATGTGCTGATGCGGTCAAAAACTATAAAGATTGTATTCGCAGAGCAAGTTCAGCAGCTAAGTAAGCTACTTAAAATTTTGAATCTATATACCATGTACAAGCTAATTGCTAGTTTTGAGTAAAACTGGGATTTTTGCAGTGATAATAAACCAAAAACTGTCAGTTCCCATGCTTGGGGCTATTGCGGCCACCATTAGATTTTTTTTCTCATGTTTTTTCATCTCGGAAATATGTTCTCATTCACAGATGTAAGCTAAGTGGCTTTTGCCCATTGAATATTTTTCAGAATTATATGAGCCATTTGATGCCAAACATGCCATTTGACTGCAGGTTGTTTCATTTGTCCAAAGCTTTTTGCTCTCGTAGTAAATTTCAAATTAATTAGTAGTATACATAACTATGCTACTGTTGAATTTATTGCAGGCTCTGGTATATATTTGGTTGGGCTCAGTTGATTAATGATGATTTAATGAATTTAGACTCTCTTAAAATTTGCTTTCATTATTTATTTACTTAGAGAAGAGAATATTTTTCATATTATAATTGGATTATGTAAAGAAGTAATTATGATTATGAGGACTTTTTTGGTTTTTTGATAAATATGATTGAGGACTTTTTTTGTTCCTTTTTAAACTCATTTTTTTGTTAACTTTGAATCCCCACAAGCGTCTCTTCAACTAGCAACTTAATATTATGTTTGGTTGAGTGATTTTGGAGGAGATTTAGAAAGAACAAAGAAAAAGAAAAAATATGTATAAAATTAGGTAAAATATAAATATATTTTATTTATTTATTTATTAAATTTTTTTAAAAAAAAATCTTTTAACTAAACCCAACGCAAAATAAAAGGGGGAACCAAAGCATTGTTGCTCTTAAGGGTGAGCAGCGGATATATCGATCTGTAAAAATCGACCGAACCGAACCGATCCGTCGCATTTTGGACGGATGCGTGCTGACGAGCGGACGGTTGCGGATTGATTTTCTTTAATCTGTCAATTTGGCGGACGGATGACGGATTTGAGGTTCTTTTGGCCGCAACTGAATCGCCGAACTGTCAAATCGCAAGCACAATTAGTAATTTATAAGATTTTGTATTTTTAATTTGTTTAAATATTTTGTTTGTGTTCAATTAAAAAAAAGTTTAAATATTCTGTTGAAAAAAAGTTTTCAACTTGAATATATTTTTTGAATTGAAAAAATAAACGTATTATTTATTTATATTTTTTGGTTTTTAAATCTAACTCTAAAAGTAATAAATAAAAAATATGATATATGATGTTTCGTTTTTGTTTTCAAAAATATATATAAATGTAACAATACAGAGACATACAATCTCTACTATTACTCTGTTCATGGTTTTGGTTGTTTGAATTATTTTTATATTTTAAGAATCACAGATTGTAATATTTTATATGGATGAGGCAGACTGTGATTGTAATATGTGGATGAGACATGCAATGATTGTGATATTTTAAAGTTTCAAACTTTCTTTCTTTAGATGAGGCATGCAGTAATTGTAATACTTTTTTAAGTCATTAACTGTAATACTTTTTTTTTTTTTTTTTTGAGGAAGTGCACAAGTTGAACTATGTTGAAAATTTATAAAATTTTCATCCGCTAAACCGATTCGCATCCATCCTCCAAACCGCCAATCCGTTCAATCCACATTCTCCAAATTGGCGGACGGATGCAGATTGATTTTCTCCAATTTGTCAATCTGACGGACGGATAGCTGATTGAAGGTTTCGTGACCGTAACTGACCCGTGCCCACATCTCTCCACTGCGAGCAGAACTGTGAGTGGAGCCAAAGCATTGTAGGTCCCATCTCTCCATTGTGAACAAAACTTCTCACACCCACATCACATTCAAATCTAATCCCACTATTTGGAAGATTCACTTGTTAAATCAAACGTGCCCATAATCTGGAGAGCGAGACTGTTCCAAAAAAAGAAAAAAGATTTGGAGAACGAGAGGTTATTTGTTGTTCTGGGGCACAATGACGTGGTGCCTATGTATCTTCTGATTGGTGGAAGGGTTGGTAGAGGGGTGAGATTTATAATTTTATATTGTGTGAGAAATATGAAAAGATATAAAAGTGTGTGATTGGCTTAGGGCAAGGTCACGTAATTCCTCAGGACCAATTAATAATTTTTCCATAATTTAATACTTTGGACTCGTTCGAAAATTGATTATTTTAATTAATTATTTGACTTTTTATAAAAAGATATATAAAATAATAAATAGAGTGATATGATAAATTATAATTATTTTTTAACTTTTGAACTATTTTATTCCCTCCTCAAATTTGGCTTTTTTTTTTTTTTTTTTTAATTGAGAGAAGTGTCATGTTCTTCATGTAAAAAATATTTTTTTATTATTATTTCAAATCAGTGTAATTACTCGTGCTATGTATGAATATAAATAAATAATCAAAAATTAATTTTTAAAATTAAATAATAATCTAAAAAATTTATCTACAATATTTAGCAAAAATGATTTAGAATTAATTAAATTTTACTTATTTTTATCATAGTCACATATAAGAGAATTTTTTTTTATTCGTATGTTATTAATTGTGTGCTCTAAGTTCTTAATAACAATATATGTCATAATTTAAGTGGTAAAAATTAAAAAATAAATCACAAAAATTATATTTATGATAAAATATAAATACATTTTAAATCTTATGAGTTTTGTAAATTTAATTTATCATATGATAGTGGTAAATTACATTTATCAATATAGTAATTATTTCATGTTTTGTGAAGTCTAAAAATTATAATTTGTCTTATGTTATGAGATTAATGTAAAAATGAATTAAAGTTCACTTGTGATATTAAATTTGGATTTAACATTAGATTTACGTCAACTTGTCTTTTATCTAATTATTAAAAATTTTCTTATTTTGTTCTTAACTTATATGAATCATTTGACCTATCTATTTATTAAATTAGTAAATAAATATTGTAAATATATTTTTATAATAAAAATAAGAAATATGAACTTATTTATGCATACTTATTAAAAAGTTTGAACTATAGTTTAAAAAAAAAAGTTATATGTATTTATGTTTAAAACAATTAAATGAATAGTTATATATATTTATGTATAAAAAAAATATTTAAGATAAAGCCACCCTAAATTTTAGGTCATATTCTAGTCCTAATAAATTTAAATTTTATATTTAAATTATATCATAGTTATCAGTTCGTGACTGATATAAGCTAATTTGGGGGTTCTAATATTGGATTAAACACTAAAAAATAGCCAAGAAAATTTAGTTCAAGTCGATCTTTTTCCCCAATAATTCTTGATTTAAGCCTAATCCTTAGAGAATCGTCTAGTTCATATCCAATTCATGAGTTAGTAAACCTACCTATTTATTTAATTTTTAATTAGTAAACATATATATATATTTTTTAAAATTTATAAAATAGGAAATATGTATATATTTGTTTGGTATATTTATTAACAATTTTAAAATTAATTAAGAAATTATGTACTTATTCTTAAAAGGATAAATTACATTGGTAATCCCTATATTTTAACTTGTGTTATTTTTGCCCTTGCAATTTTAATTTGCCCAATTTTGACCCTAAATTTATAATTTTGTCTCAATTTGGTCCAATTGTTATATATATATATATATTTTTTTTTACACACATGAGTAGCATTGTCATATTTTTATAGACAAAATTATAAATTTTTTCAACTCAATAAGTTAATCTCAACCAACTCAATAACTATTTTTTTTTCAAAAATCTTAACCGGCATTATCAATTTAACCAAATTAATACAAAATCTAAAATTAAGGGTAAAAATCAAACTCATTGAAATTACATAGACCAAATTGACATAAGAGACAAAATGTATGGACTATCGATATAATTTACCCTTCTTAAAATATGTCTAATATTGATTAAGATATATTTATGTCTAAAAACTATTTAAGACCAGATCAGACTAAGACCTGCATAAAAAATTAATGACTTATTAAAAATATTTAATAATTATAAATTAAAATTTGATCAATTTTTCATTTAAATTTTTTCATAGAATTTAGGTTGTTTGATAATTTTAATTTATAGTTCCAATTTTTTCTTGTATTTTTTTAAAAAATATTTTAAAATTATATATAATTATAATTTCTTTTGAAATTTCATTTTCAATCTCAAATTAGTTATAACTTGAATTTGGTTTTAAAAAAAAATTTGACTTCTCATCTACAAAAACTAACAATAAACATAAAATAATTTTTTGAACATTGTAAAAAGGTAAATAAAGAAATATATTATCAATAATAATAATAACAAAATGTATTTTTATTTATCATGTGACGTCTCACCACCGCATTGATAATAGACATTAATAATAAAATTCATTACAATAATACAACAATAATATATCAAATGATAAGTAACATGTGATCACAATAATTTTTAGTAGTTATACAACATACCCAAAATTATATATAAAAAACAATATATGATTCATATTCAATTTTTAATTATATGGTAAAATTCACACTTAATTTCAACCACACATTAGTTTTCTAAATCAATTCATCACCCAAACTATCTACCATTCTTTTAATATTCACATTTTTAAAATCCACCTAAACAATACTCTGACCAAGCTCATCATCACCCTTGTTGTTGCCATGCTCACCACCTCCACTAACCATTATGTAACTTCGGTCTGGTTTTTTATCTTTGTAAATATAAAAAGACAATGCTGTAAAAATAAAAAGGTACCGTTAGAGTTTTAAAGAGTTAAAAATAAAAAATAAAAAAATGTGTGATTTTAGGTTTTCTTATTCCATATATGGGTGTTAATTTTGTTTTTAAATCCATAAATTATGGAATAGTGTTCATTATTTAAAATTTTATTTATTTATGGGTAAGTCAATTAAAATGTTTTTTATTTTTTACAAATAAAAAATTTGAAAATTTTGTTTAAGAAATTTAAAAAATGGCCAAATCATAAAGAAAAATATAAGATGCCTTATTCTATATATATATATATAACTCATAACTATATTATCAATTCGCATATATCAAAAGAAATAATAACAACAATATAAAAAATACACAAAAAAAAAAAAAAAACTTCAAATCAACTCCCAAAACAAAGGTAGTTAACCGATATATATTTATTATCAATTTAGTTGGAAAAAAAAGTCAAATAGAGAAAAAAAAATACTCACACAAAAATATAAATTTACAAAAAAAAAAAAAAAAAAAAAATACAAACAAACAAACTTGAAATAAGTTTGGACTATTGTCAAAGAGAGAAAATAACCATTGCATATAATTACATTTGGGGAGGAGTTGGCTGAGCTGGAAAAAAGATCAAATATTGAGTATTTTAAAGAGAGAATTGTATTGAATTTTTAATTTGATTGGGTTTTTAAAATTTTAGATTTATATTATTTTCGGAAAAGGTGAGAGTGGGATGAAAGTGGCTTACTATATTATTTTGAATTTTGAAATTCAAAATCATAGATAATTAGTGTCTTTATTTTTTTTTTATTTAAATTGTTTTGATCAATATTATTTTGGAAAGAGTGAGAGTGACTTATCATATTGTTTTCAATTTTAAAATTCAAAATTGTAGATAATTAGAACTTTTTTTGTTTTTGGATTTTTGACTTAAGGAACTAACCAATAGATTTTTTATTTTTATTTTTATTTCTTTAAAAATTAACAAATTAACAAAATTAGTTTGAGAGTTTGAAGCTTCCATAATCATTGTTCTTAAAAAGATCATTTTCCTTATATATATAGATTTTTAAACAGTCTTTCGAGTACCTTCAAATAATTAATAATAATTAATTAATTAAAATAAAATTTAACATGAAGGGAATTAAATGATTAAAAATTTAAATGTTTAATATTTTTTACCGTTCACCTTTTCATAAAAATTATTAATAGGGTTCTCGTTAATAAGATTTCAATTATAAAAATAGATAAATTATATTAATCTCTTTTAAAGTTTGAAAAAAAATACAGCGAATTTTATAATTTTAACATAATTTTGTTAATCTTTCTTTTAGTAAGATTGAATAGACTAAAATTAATGCAGATAGTATGAAGACACAAGAATACACAAGGTAAAATATACATTTTAATAAAAAAGATGATAATATCATTTTTCATTTATACAACTGTTGATACTTCATTTTGTTTGGCTTTCTAAGGCTACTAACAAATTTCAAATGAAAAGAAGATCAAATTTTATATGAATTAAAACTTTAGAAGAACCCAATATAATTATGTTAAACTTGTAAGATTTAATGTATTTTTCAAATTTTAATGGAGGTTAGTGTAATTACTCAAACAAAAATGATTTTCTCTCATGGAAATGGGATAGGCTGACAAAAATAGGAAAGTGTCGCAAAAGTGTCATGTAGTGAGCACATGATAGCCAAGACAATTTCCACGCACTCGCATCGCAGTCCTCGTCCTCGGCAATTAGCTTGGCGATGATGAGTTGACCGAGTAAACAAGGGGAATGACAAGAAATTTTTTTTTTTTTACACAACATGGAGAGGTGCAAATTACTTGAACTTGCACCCCATCACAAAACTATTTATCCCTTATTTATTTTTGTAATTTTTTTTCTGTCCTACTGTTCTGTAATTCCCCCATTAAACTAACGCAATATTTTTCATTTTCTCATCGCCAATCTCATTTTCTCAATCCATAATAATGTACATGTACTACATGTGTGTATAATATTACCGTGTTCTCATCTCCATTTATAATCTCTATAATCATTCATTGCATTGATTTTATCTTTAATTTGTTTGCTCTTGATGAATGGTATTTGTTTGAATCTGTTCTGTGCACTCTAATCTTATTTAGGCTAGTGAAAATGTGGATTATTTAGAACATAGGTTGATTTTTTTAGACAATAGTAGTTATTAGTTGACCTATGATGAATCTCCTCCCAAATATAATCAAGATGTTGAGTTTGACACGCTGGTGAATTCATCAATACACAAACACTTGTACACTATAATTGTGTACCCAATAAAACATCTTATAACTTCTCACACTTAAGACTCAATGACAATGATGTTACACTAGCTCACCACTTTGCTGATCAAAATTATTGGTTAATTCAAGAGCAGGACACATCTCTTGCATTCCGAAGAGAAACACATGAGTGAATGGGTCCCAACAATGGGTAGCAGCATGAAGGAATGGAAAACAAAAAGGAGTATGACTCAAAGAGAAAAGTATTTATACCAAAACCGTTGAAATTTATCTTTTTTGTGCCATCCAAAGTGGCCATCCAATTCTTGAGCCTATTGCCAAGCAAAATCTCCATCTTTAAAGCAAAATATCAGAAGTTCGTTGTGCTGTCGAGAAAACCGTGAGAGGACGCCTTTTATAGAGATTGGAAATGGGTGAGTATATGCCAGCTGTATCCCACTGCCTAACCGGCCGTGTGTATTCAGACCCGGCCGGATCTCAGTTCCTGCCAAACAGAGTAGCAAATACAAAGGCAGTGAATCTTAGCGCTGTGTCTCAAGGTCCTGTTTCAAATCTTGTCTTGGTTTCAACAAGTGTAAATAGGTATGTTTAAGTTGTTTTTACTTTGTTTTTCTTTTGTTGAATTGTATTTTGCATTTTTGTCGGTTGTAGGCTCTTTACCCGGTTTAGAACACAATGCAATCATTATCAGTTTCAATTTCAAACAGAGAAAGCTAGTCATATTTGATCAATTGATAAATTAGAGTTTGTTTTTGCTTTTACACTGAATCTCTAAATTGAAGAATTACAATGCAGGTTTTTTTATTGAGCTGTTATTTGGAAATGAAAAGCGAAATAATAACAATACATGCATGGTGATAATAATGGAAAAAAAAATAAAGACTAAAAAGGTACCAATGATAAATTCCCATTAAGAACTATACATGAAGCATTGAAGCTTACTGTTAAGTAGAAATAAATCTCATTTTTGTTTGAAAGCTGAACCCATTCACATCTTTTTGCATAATGTTTAAACCTTGTACAAAATTTGGTGGATTAATATAGGGACTACCAAATGGAAGGAGGGTTCTGTTCAAAAAAAAAAAAAAAAAAAAAAAAATGGAAGAAGGGTTGAGTTGAACATTTGTTTGGAATGATCTAAATATGTATATTTTTTTAATTTTTTATGAAAAGATGTGCAGAAAAGTAGAGAGGTGGTTTGATCCAAAAAAGATAAAAAGTGTATTTATATAGTGTACCCCAAATCAATTATTTAATTTGGCATTGTTTTATATTTATAAGGTTTCAGTGTTTGATGTAAAATAATGAGAAATGCTCCAGTGTGTAATGCACACCTTATGTAACATTACTACAAAATTACATTAGTTTTCACAAATTTATATAATTTATTTCACAAAAATACGTAAATTGAATATAAATTTGTGTAAATTCGTGAAAACTTAAGACTTACATGAATTCATGTTCAACTTACATATTTTTGTGAGATAACTTGTATAAGTTCGTGAAAACGTACATAATTTTGTCGTAGAATTGTATACGGTGTGTATTGTATATCAGAGAATTTTCCAATATGGGAAATATATATAAACTTGTGTAGATGACACATGGAACTTGCATGACTCCAATAGGGCATTGTATGTCTGTTGCACTACGTTGAAGTTGTTTTCACAAAGTCAATCAAAACTTATAATATAGTTTAGGTAGTTGTGTTCTATGTATGATTAGATGAAAATTATAATAATTGAAAGGCATGTTTTATATACTACTTCCTAATGGAATTAAAAACTAGCTGACACCTGAGGCCGGTTGAACAAAACACAACCCCCACCCTGAATTGGCATCTCAATTGAAAATATTCTTTCACTTGCATACAAAATCTTATTTTGTTTTTTGATTAGAAAACAAACCGGCGATAAATATCCTCTTTGTTTTCAAAACTGTCATTCAATGTGTGTCACACACACATAGATATATAGTTCTCAAGGGCCGGTTTTGTTGTTGTGCACAAGTAGAACAAGTTAAGATCGGTCTGGTTGATTGATGTATTTAGATATTTGATTTTTGAAGAAATTTATAGAGTGAATAGAATTTTGGAAATATGATTTGAGAATAAAGTTGTATTTTGAGTTTGTGTGTTTTGGAATTATGATTTGAGTGTATAAAATTTGTTTGGTTATGAGTTTGAAAAGAGTTTTGAATTGAGTGAAATTTTTTTGATGTGGCATATGATATCTGATACAAAAACTTACATCTCATAACCAAATATACAACTCAAAAATCTATTAAAAGCTCATAAAAAATTTTAAAAAATTCTGAAAATATTGTTTTATTAGAAATATATAAAATATAAAAAAAAACAATCGCAAAAAAAAAAAAAAAAAAAGACTTTCCCTATTCTAGTTGACCGGTCAGACAACCGGTTAAGCAAAATTTCAAAAAAAAAAAAAAGAATCTTGCCTGACATAGAATTTTCTATAGAGTTTTTTTTTTTTTTTTTGGTTGCGAGAATAAAATTTGAAAGATGTATCCAAACTATTAGGAATTGACCCTTCCTAACCAAGATTGGTAAGACACGAAATAATAAACAAGAAAAAAATTAACGAATCTGAAAAATCTAGAAATTCCCTAAATATTGATTTGTGATTATGTATCAATTTAAAGCAATAAAACAATCCCAATCAAACAATCAAGACAAATCGACACAACGATTTTAACGTGGAAAAACTACAATTGGAGCACCTCCAATTGTGATAAAAAATCATGGGCAACAGTTACAAAACAATTCACTAAGAAGATAAAAAGGAATTACACAAGTATACTCTCAATTACCTAGCGAATCCACGCCCGAATTGAATTAACCCCTATGTGCCTCTTTCAGCCCCGTCTTCACCTCGGAATTGTCTTGACGATGAGCCACTCTAGAATCCACCAAAGCTTTAGGCTCGAATTCTTCAGAATCCACCGAATAACAACTCTCTCTCTTTTTTTTTTAGAATAAACAAATGAACCTTTGATGTATTCTTCTTAACCCATGAGTTGAATACTCAATTAAACATTAAAGAAAACTAGCAAAATATCCCAAAATATAAACCTTAATATCCAAAAAGAAGATCTGGAGCAGTAATCCTAAAATTTGACAGAAACACGTACTTATAGAAATTTCGGATTGCGAAGCTCGCTCGAGCGGAGACTCTCTCGCTCGAGCGAGGAACCAAAAACACGTGTTTTCCATAAGTGGCTTTGCTCGAGCCAAACAACCTGCGCTCGAGCGTAAAATCATCATTCTCAGGTTTTTTACAGACGCAGCCTTTGCTTGAGCGAGAACTCCTTCCCTTGAGTGAGCAAAGGCAGACATGCAACTTCGCAAGTCATTTTGCATTTTGCTTCGGGGGCGCTGCCCCTCAACCCTGCCTGGGCGCTGCCCCTTGGACCTCCTTGAGCTAACCGAGCAGCTCGATCCCCGTCATAGTCAGCAAAGTGGCAATCTTGAAAGAATTAACATCACAAACTTCTCTGCACAACACAATTCGGGTTGGATTCGCATCTAAAAACTCATAGCCTCACGGAAATAAAAAGTGCGAAAATAAGTACAACTGAGAGGAGTTTTGTCAAACGGGATTGCCAAGAATAAAAACTTAACAGAATCAAATGAATCAAATAAATCACACACATAAGAAACACAAGGATTTGTTGGAAAAAAAATGGTTTTATAGGCTTATTTTGGGCTAACTTTGAGCCCAAATTTGAGTGGGGTCCACACGTCTTTTGAGGTAGGTCCAATGAGGTGATGTGTTCCTTGACTCATGGCAAGTTACATAGTGAAAGACAGTTCATCAAAACCATTTATGAGTGAATGGGAAGTTGACGTCGTTTTTGGATTCGTAGAATGGACAATTGAAGAAGTAAAATGTGGGTTTCCGTGAAATGGTTATCCCACATTGGAAACTGTCACGCCCCAAAATTTGGACAATTAAATATTAACTTAGGACTAAACCCCAATCAATATTCCATCATCCAAATCCTAGGGGTGAAACAAAAAAAAACTAAACACAAACTAAACCATTAACCATAATTCTATAACTAACCAATACCTCCTACATTAAAGTAACAATAAATACTTCAAAACAACTTAAATAATGTAATGTTACAACCCATGCCAAATTTTCAAAATACTAAGGTCTTAAAAGAAAATAAAAATACATAAACTACTAACAATCATAAACATGAGAAAACAAAGAAGTCCAATCGACATGTCCTACGATCATAGTTATTTCTTGTCACCACCAAAGCCTCTACTAATCCTCAAGAAGGAAGTTCACCAAGGCTCAATGTAACGCACCGAAGGTTGCCAAGAGACAAAACGGGTCAAGATATTGGTATGAGTACAAGAATCAATACCCACGTGTCCACCAGACACAAACAAAAGTACATTAAATTCTTATTACTAGACAAGACAAGTAGTTCCAACCGCACCGAGACGAATGGGTAGTTTCTCGAGATACGGTGGCATTTAGTTTCTTTTCTGTACACAACGAAATATAAATTGATTATAAAAATAAACAAAAATAGAAATAGAAATAGAAATATGGTGGGTCAGCTCTGCATAAAAAGTTAGTAAGACCCACCATCCTGCAAAAGAAAATAATGTTAGTATAAATTAATCATAAGTAACTTACTGAAGAAGTATAAAAATGTACCGTTTCATGCTTAAATAATTCGAATTGACGAAAACTTAAAGAACGAAAGTTGTACAGAATCAAATTTTATAAAAGACATTGCGAACGAATTTGACAGAAACTGAACAGGTTAAGAGGAAAACTTGATCTAAAATTCTAGACGGAATTCAATCGAAAATCTGAAACTGAAAATGAACAAAAACTGCCCTAAAATGATTTTTTTCGAAAAAGTTCAAAACATGAAAAGTGTGCAGAATAATGTTTTACTTCAGTTTACGGGAAACCAATAAAAATAAGCTCATTTCGTGGGTTAAAACAGCCTATAAAATCTGCATTACCAAAATGAATCAAACCGACAATAACCAAAGTCATCCGATTATAAATTCTAATCGATCTTTTTAAAAAAAAGCTACAACACAAAAGTTGTCTAGAATCACGTATACATGCTTCTGCTCAAATTTCATAATTTATCAAGATCGTTTACTATTTTTTTTTTTTCATCATGTACATATCAGTACCATTCACACTATACTAATAAATTCATAATTAAATTCTTTATACCTGAACTCAATCAATATAATTCGAACTATACATATAAGTTCATAATTACTACTTTGTACCTTAACTTAATTAAGACAATTCGAACTAACATACAAGTTCATAATTAATTCTTTGTATCTTCACTCCATTAAGACAATTCGAACTAACATACAAGTTCATAATTAATTCTTTGTACCTTCACTCCATTAAGACAATTTGAACTAACATACAAGTTCATAATTAATTCTTTGTACCTTCACTCCATTAAGACAATTCGAACTAACATATAAGTTCATAATTAATTCTTTATACCTTCACTCCATTAAGACAATTTGAACTAACATACAAGTTCATAATTAATTCTTTGTACCTTCACTCCATTAAGACAATTCGAACTAACATACAAGTTCATAATTAATTCTTTATACCTTGACTCCACCACTTCGGCCCTCCCTTTCTGGCCTACACATATATCCTATGTGCCTCCCGTATACCTAACCCACTCCGAAGCCAAACTTGCACGGGGATATCGTCCCGAGTTTGACTCACACTCTCCGGATGGTTAGCATATACGTACGCGCGCAAATCAAAGCACTCGTCTACTCATGAGAACGAGGCAACAATATATATAAACATCTCATCGACATCATGAGACAAATATAACAATGCCGGGCATAAGGCATCAAACAACTCTCATAATCCTCACATTTTTTTTTATACACTCTTTCTCACCATCACTCAAATAAAATAACAATCCATGGAGTCATGGTAGAGTACAAGGAATTTATTTACGGGTTCTAATTAATTTTAGTTTCATACATTCGGGAGTGTGATTATAATCATAAAACAAATACGTATAAAAACCATAAACATTACATAAACATCTAACTAAATAATGAAATCAATCCATCATCTACATGCAAATATAAAATCAAACCAACATCAAATAAATAAATACCAACAACAAACCAATCCATCCTCCAACCAATATCTATGGATTCTAAGTTTATTCCAATTTCATATAATTATGAGGGTGATTAAATCCATAAAATAAATACAAAAAAAAAAAAAAAAATCAACATTGCATACACAACTAATTAAAATAATTGAAATCAATTAATCATCTAAAAATCCTAAACTTTACATATACAACTAATCAAAATAATTAAAATCAATTAATCATCTAAAAATCCTAAATCTTACATACACAACTAAATAAAATAATTAAAATTAATTAATCATCTAAAAACCCTAAACTTTACCTACACAACTAATCAAAGTAATTAAAATCGATCACTTATCTAAGAATCCTAAACTTTACATACACTACTAATCAAAATAATTAAAATCAATCTAACATCTATAACCCTAAATCTTATATCCACAACTAATCAAAATAATTAAAATTAATCTATCATCTTTATGTAAAAACAAAATCAAACTAATATCAAACAAATAAAAATAAATACAACGAATTAAACATAAATCAAGGGAAGTGGGTTTTGTACTTAAAATTATTTTTGAAGATCAAAGAATTACTCAAAGAATTAATAAAGTTACCCAAAATAAAATCCTAAACCATACATACTCAACTAATTCAAATAATTAAAATCAAACAATCATCCGAAAACTCTAAACCTTACATACACGTCTAATCAAAATAATTTAAAAATTAGTCAATCATCTAAAAATTCTAAACCTTACATACCCAACTAATCAAAATAATTACGATCAATTAATTATCTAAAAATCTTAAACCTTACCTATACATCTAATCAACATAATTAAAATTAATCAATCCTCTAAAAATCCCAAACCTTACATCCCCAATCTAATTAAAATTACTACAATCAATTAATCATCTAAAAATCCTAAACCTTACATATACGTCTAATCAACATAATTAAAATTAATCAATCATCTAAAAATTCCAAACCTTATATACCCAATTAATCAAAATAATTACGATCAATTAATTATCTAAAAATCTTACACCTTACACGTACCACTAACCAAATTAATTAAAATCAATCACTCATCTAAGAACCCTAAACCTTGCACATATCACTAATCTAATTAATTAAGATTAATCAAACCTCTAAGAACCCTAAGCCTTTCACGTACCACTAATCAAATTAAATAAAATAAATTAATCATCTAAGAATTCTAAATATCGCACATACACTAATCAAAATAATTAGATTAATCAATCATCTAAAAAAAAAAATAATAATAAAATCAATAATCATTTAAACACCCTAAAACTTATATATATCACTAATCAAATTAATTAAAATAAATCAATCATCTGAGAACCCTAAATTTTACACGTTCCACTAACCAAATTAAATAAAATTAATCACTCATCTAAAAACCCTAAACATCTCATAGACACTAATCAAAATAATTAAGTTAATTTATCCTCTACATCCACATACAAAAATATCAAATCACATCAACCTAATAAAATAAATAAATAAATAAACTAACGAATCAAACATAATCAAGGAAGATAGGATTTGTACTCACAATTATTTTTAAAGATTGAAGCAAGACCAAGAGAATTAATTGAACCACCAAAATAAACCCAAAACCCTTTCTTTTTTCTTTATTTTTCTTTTCTTTTTCTTTTTCTTTCTCTTCTCCACTCCACTGATGCTCTCCCCTGCTGTCTGTCTGTCTGTCTGTCTCTCTCTCTCTCTCTCTCTCGGCTGCTCTCCTTTTGCGGCTGCCTATGTTTTTCTTTTTCTTTTGTTTTCATTCTAACCTAATAGAAACTACTATTATATTATATAGAACAAATACCATATAAATATAATATAAATAATATGATATATATATATATATTTTATTAACTAACTACAAAATATATAAATATACTTTATAACATCAATACATGACACACCCTTTTTTTTATATATATATAAATATAAATATTTGAATTAATTATATATAATTAACTATCACATTAAATGAATTGAACAACACATTAAATTAACTAAATATCATATTAAACTAATTAAATATCACATTAAATTAACAGAATAACCCATTTAATTTCCATGTAACCACACCATTAATAAAACCAATAATAAAATCAAATCATAATAAGAATAAATAAATAAATAAAGACTTACGAAAAATTAGGGTCGCTACAGAAACTTAAGAGAACTTATGTGTGTATATAAGTTCTAGGTGGCAATACTTGGGTTGGGCCCCAAGGGGCACCCCAACTTTATAGAAATGAGGAGTTATAGACAAAGTGAACCTTGGCTTAAACCACCACACAAGCGCGCACCGCCGTCCGTCTGTCCGACCGGCCGACTCGAGCCGTGCCAGGCGCGGATGTGAGTTGTGGGTCGGATCGATTATAATATTAATTTTCTTGACAAATTTATTTGAATTTTTTCAAAAAAAAAATTCTTGCGGGAAATTAATTCAAAATTTGCACCAAGTTTGAATTCAAATTTTCTGTCCATAATCCTGCCTATTTCAGTTTGAAATTCCCAATAGATAAACTGTCTTTTAACAGGTTTAAAACTGCCAGCGGTTATACAGATTCAAAGTGTTGCAGATCTGTTCAAATTTGAATTGTATCTGTTCATTCAAATGTCATACATTTTCGATTCAAAACTGCATCTGTTCGGGCAGATCTGTTTGGTCACCAATCTACTATAAATACCAGGCCTTTCTAGCAGATTTCTACATCCTAAAAAAATCTGAAATTCTCTTGGTTCCCTCCAAATATTACTCCTTTGCATAAATTCTTTTCATACTAGTTTTTAGGAAAAATTAAGAGCATATAAAACACAGGTTTTGTTCGTTGTACAAATTGTTTGGAGTGCTACTATAATTTGTGAAGATCATTGTATCTTGGGATATAGACGTCATTTTTCCGTAAGTACCGTAGCGAGGTAAATTTGTCTTAAGGACAAAGTATCACACACTCGACTTGATCTTTTAAATATTTATTCAGTTCGGTAAATAAATTCTATAAACAATTAATTTTATTTGTTTGATTTGGTTTCAAATTATTTATTTTATACAGAAGATTGTTCCAATAATTTTAAGACAGATTCGAATTAATTTTTTTATACAGAATTTTTCGTTTATTTCCTTTTCTCTTTCTTCTTCTTACATAAATTATTTTCTGTGATTTTACAAAATAATATTTTGGTTGGAAAAATAAATAGTAGTAATATACTGTTTATTTTCTTTAACAACTAGTAGTAATATACTGGTAGTCATTAACAATTTAGAATATTTATTTGTAAATTTAGTCAGAAATTAATTTTGGTTTTAAAAATAATTTATGAGTGTTCATTAATTAAAATTATGTTTTCAGTATTTTAATTGTTGAAGTGTTACAAAAATTTAATTTTCTGTGTGGAATTAATTTGCTTAAATAAAATTTTATTTTATTTTCAAATTAATTGAAAATAAAAGTTACAATTATTGTTTTTTTTATTTTTACAGAATTTAATTTTGTGGTTTTGGTTTAAATATTCTGTGTAGTATAAAATTCAAATTCAAATTATAATTTTGTTTTATAATTTATAATTCATGGCTACAGAAACTGGTCAAACTAATGTTCGAACCAGTACTGGTATGGTGGCTGCAATTGCACTAACGCCTCCTCATATTGTGACTATGCCAGTAAATCACGGTGAAAAGCCAGAGAAGTTCTTAGAAACTGATTTACGCAAAGGCAAAGGAAAATCAAGTAAGAAGGTTGCTCAAGCCAATATGACAAAAATAGATAAAATTTCTAATGGTGTAGATGACATAAATCTTTCTGCAGTTGTTTCCGAGGTAAACCTTGTCAGAAATTCTAAAGAATGGTGGGTGGACACTAGTGTTACTCGCCATATTTGTGTCGACAAAAAGATATTCACATCTTATTCTGTAGTAGATAACCATGAACAACTTTTTATGAGTAACTCCTCGACGTCTAAAGTTGAAGGACAAGGAAACATTATTCTGAAGATGACATCAGGAAAGGAACTCACTCTTAACAATGTACTGCATGTACCGAATATTCGCAAGAATCTAGTCTCCGGATCTCTGTTGAGTAAAAATGGGTTTAGGCTAGTTTTTGAAAGTGACAAGTTTGTACTTACCAAAAACGGGATGTATGTAGGAAAATGTTACATGTCTGATGGTCTTTTCAAAATGAATGTAAAGACTATTGTACCCTCTATTATTAATAAAAATACATCTTTTTCTTACTTGCTTGAGTCTTCAAATTTGTAGTATGGTAGACTAGGACATGTTAATTATGGATCTTTGCGTAGATTAATTAAATATAGAATGTTTACCTAAATTTGACATTGATTTAAATCATAAATGTGAAATTTGTGTTGAGGCAAAATTATCCAAAACTCTTTTCCATACAATTGAAAGAAGTACGGAACCACTTGAATTAATTCATAGTGACATTTGTGATTTTAAATCAATTCAAACTAGCGGTGGGAAAAAATATTTTATCATTTTTATAGATGACTATATTAGATATAGTTATATTTATTTAATTCGAACTAATGATGAAGCTTTGAAAACTTTCATTCGATACAAGAATGAAGTTGAAAATCAACTTGGTAAGAAAATTAAAAAACTTAGAAGTGATAGAGGTAGTGAATATGAATCACCTTTTTGTGAGTTTTGTAAAGAACATGGAATAATTCATCAAACCACCGCTCGTTACTCACCTCGGCAAAATGGAATTGCTGAAAGGAAAAATAGGACTTTAAAAGAAATGATGAATTCCATGTTAATAAGTTATGGATTACCTCAGAACTTGTGGGGGGAAGCAATACTTTCTGTTAATTATATTTTAAATAAAGAACCCCGAAAGAAAGTGAATCAAACATCTTATGAAATGTGGCATGGGAGAGTACCATCCTACAAATACTTAAAAGTGTGGGGGTGTTTGGATAAAGTGGCTATTCCTAGTCCCAAAAAGATTAAGATAGGTCATAAAACCGTTGATTGCATTTTCATTGGTTATGCTAAGAATAGTAGTGCATATCGGTTTTTGATTCATAAGTCAGAATATTCCGAAATGCATGTAAATACCATTATTGGAACATGTCTTTCTTTGAACATGTATTTTCAAATAAAATTGGACAAGAGACTAGTACTAACAAAAGATCTCATGATGCTATTACTAGTTAGGATCAAGAACAAGATTAAGAACAAGAGCAAGAGATAGATCAAAATAAGGAAGAGGAACCTAGGCGTAGTAAACGTGCTAGAACCTCAAAATCTTTTGGTCTAGGTTTTGTAACTTTTTTGTTAGAAAATGAGCCTTTAACTTTTAAAGAAGTTATGTTCAGTCCTGAAGCTCCTTTATGAAAAGAAGTTGTAAATAACGAAGTTGAATCCATCTAGCAAAATCACACTTAGGAATTGGTGGATTTGCCATCAGGTTGTAAACCTCTTGGGTACAAGTGGATTTTCAAGTGAAAAATGAAAGCGGATGGATCAATTGACAAATACAAGGCAAGACGTGTGGTAAAAGGTTTTAAACAAAAAGAAGGTCTTGATTACTTTGACACATACTCACCGGTTACTAGAATAACATCCATTAGAATGCTCATTGCTATTGCATCGTTGTACAATCTAAAAATTCATCAAAGGGATGTGAAAACTGCTTTCTTAAATGGTGAGTTAGATGAAGAAATTTACATGGAACAACCAGAAGGATTTTCTGTTCCAGGAAAAGAAAGGAAAGTGTGTAAATTGGTTAAATCATTATATGGTTTAAAACAAGCGCCAAGGCAATGGCATGAGAAATTTAACAAAACAATGATATCAAATGGATTCAAAATTAATGAATGTGACAAATGTGTTTATATTAAAAACACAAACAAAGGCTATGTTATAATATGTCTTTATGTGGATGATATGCTCATTATAGGTAGTAATAATGACATGATTAAAACTACTAAGAAAATGTTGAATAAACATTTTGACATGAAAGACATGGGGATTGCTGATATAATTCTTGGCATGAAAATTACCAAAATATTAGAAGGTTATGCTTTGTCACAATCACATTACATTGAGAAAATACTTGACAAATTTGGCAAAGATCATGATCATCTTGCTAGAACACCTGTGGATGTTAATTTGTTTCTTTCTAAGAATGTACAGGAAAGTATTTCTCAATTAGAGTATGCCCAAATTATTGGAAGCTTAATGTACTTAATGAACTGCACTCGCCTAGATATAGCTTATGCAGTAAGTAAATTAAGTAGATATACGAGTAATCCAGGAGTAAAATTCTAGAAAGCTATTATAAGGGTTCTAAGATATCTCCGATTTACTCGTAACATTGGGTTAAATTATACTAGATATCCAGCAGCACTCGAAGGATACTGTGATGCAAACTGGATATCGGATACTAAAGACTCAAAATCCACCAATGGGTATGTATTTTATCTTGGTGGGGCGGTTTTATCTTGGAAATCTTCCAAACAGACTTGCATTGCTAGGTCTACTATGGAATCAGAATTAATAGTTTTAGATAAAGTTGGGGAAGAGACAGAATGGCTTCGCCGCTTCCTTGAAGATATTTCAATATGGCCAAAATCAGTGCCTGCTATATGCATACATTGTGATAGTCAATTAACAATTGGTAGAGCATAGAGTCATATGTATAACGGTAAGTCACGACACATTCGTCATCGACATAACACCATGAGACAACTACTCTATAATGGAATTATTTCCATTGAATATGTGAAGTCTAAAGACAACATAGCGGATCCACTAACTAAAGGGTTAGCAAGAGAGTTAGTTGAGAATTCATTAAGAGAAATAGGACTTAAGCCTATTAAATAAGAGTTACCACAACGGCAACTCAACCTAGTTAACTGGAGATCCCAAGATCTAGGTTCAAAGGGACAACCGAGTTGTGTATAACTCAGAAGGATCACTGGGGAGTCAAACTCCTACCCATTTCTATGATGAACTAGTGATGTCTACAGTGTTTTAGGTTAAGTAATACTTTTAATGATTCTTATATCTAGATATACCTAGTGGAGAATGGCAGGATACTCTTCATAAGAATCACGTATATAAGTGTGAACTGGGCCGGTTCTATGAGATTTGTGAAGGGCTACAATTCTCTAGAGCACTCATGAAAGACTATGTTGTTCAGGGCCAAAATGAACACAATAGTGAGAACTAAACTGTGTCTGGTAATATACTGTGTGAGTTCTATTGTCTTGGTTCACACAAATGGTTGAACAGTTCAAGACATCATGTTCACTGGTTAGTTAGTAAATCTGATAGTGTCTCACAAGGGAAGGTTCAAAGCCAAAAGCTACCTATCCTTTGTAGAATATTCTTAATTTCTATACTCTCTGTAATTAGATCATGTTGTTGCATTTTCTCTCTGTCAAATTCCATTCATGTGGGGGATTGTTGAAAAAAATATGATTTTTTAGGCTTATTTTGGGCTAACTTTGAGTCCAAATTTGAGTGGGGTCCACACGTCTTTTGAGGTGGGTCCAAAGAGGTGACGTGTTCCTTGCCGCATGGCAACTCACATGGTGAAGATAGTTCATTAAAACCATTTATGAGTGAATGGGAAGTTGACGTCATTTTCGCGTTCGTGGAATGAACAATTGAAGAAGTAAAATGTGAGTTTCCTTTAAATGGTTATCCCACATTGGAAACTTAAGAGAACTTATGTGTGTATATAAGTTCTAGGTAGCAACACTTAGGTTGGGCCCCAAGGGGCACCCTAAGTTTATAGAAGGGAGGAGTTATGGACAAAGTGAACCTTGGCTCAAACCACCACACGCACGCTGGCGTCCGTCTGGCTGTCAGCCGCCGAGTCCGTCAAACAGAGCCGCGAGAAAAGAAATCTGGATGTGGGTTGTGGGTCAAATCGGTTCTAATATTAATTTTTTAGACAAATTTATTTGAATTTTTTCAAAAAAAATTCTTGCGGGAAATTAATTCAAAATTTGCACCAAATTCAAATTCAAATTCAAATTCAAATTTTTTGTCTATAATTGTGCCTTTTCCAGTCCGAAATTCCCAATAGATAAACTGTCTTTTAACAAGTTTAAAAATGCCAGAAGTTATACAGATTCAAACTACTGCAGATCTGCTCAAATTTGGACTGTATCTATTCATTCAAATGTCATACCTGTTCGGTTCAAAACTGCATCTATTCGGGCAGATCTGTTTGGTCACCAATCTGCTATAAATACCAGGCCTTTCCAGCATATTTCTACATCCTAAAAAAAATATGAAATTCTCTTGGTTCCCTTTCAGTATTACTCCTTTGTATAAATTCTCTTCATACTAGTTTTTAGGAAAAATTAAGAGAGTATACAACGCAGGTTTTGTTCGCCGTACAAATTGTTTAGAGTGCTACTACAATTTGTGAAGATCATTGTATCTTGAAAGATAATCGCCATTTTTTCGTAAGCACCATAGCGAGGCAAATTTGTCTTAAGGGCAGAGTGTCACACTCTCGACTTGATCTTTTAAATATTTATTCGGTTCGGTAAATAAATTCTGCAAGTAATTTATTTTATTTGTTTGATTTGGTTTCAAATTATTTATTTTACATAGAAGATTGTTCCAACAGGATTTACGTAGTTCATCAGAGAATAGGGTTACGTCCATGGTTGCTGCAGTTTTTATTATGATCAGAAAATATAACTCTCTCTTAACCTAAAAGAGGCGCTCTCTCATCTATTTATAAGTATAGAATTAGGGTTGCACGGAAGCACATGAGAATTACAAAAGTACCCCCCCAAACCCCCCCATTGGACTTAGTATTTGATTGAATAGGGTTGAGTGAACAGTACTTATCAGGGTCCATCGACCCAACAATCTCCCACTTGGAACCTAATAACACAAGCTCTCCATCATCTTCATCACATAGAGGAACGTCGCAATAACTCGATCTTTCTTCATCAATCTTGAAGGCTAGCTGAAGTTGCACACAACTTCAGTTTGTCAATGGTGACTGTCTTGGTTAACATATTTGCTGAATTCTTACTGCCTTGGATCTTCTCAAGAGGTAAGACTTTATCTACAAGTGAATGAATGAAATGGTATTGCAGCTGAATGTGTTTCGTCTTAGAATGAAAAGATGGATTCTTTGCAAGATGAATAGTGTGGGGGATGAGATTCGGGAGTCGTAGAGATTCTGGATAGTCGAATCTGGTAGAGTCAAGGTTCGAAGCACTCGGCAATTGGCTCTAAAGCTCAAAGCCAACCTTACTCGGCCAAATAACCGATTAAGCGAGGGGTCGAGTGAAGATCGGCCCATTATAAAATGTGCCGAATATGAGATGGAGGATGAACCTAATCCCGAGGCCCAAAGAAGAAAAGATATAAATAGAAGAGACATCAGCCAGAAGTAGGTATGTGAGAATTATTATGCTTAACTTAGAATACAAGCATTCTTGAGTGTAGAAGAATGACTTGTCCATCGGAGTGCTAATTCCGGCACCTCCGACTGGAGTGTTTATTCCTTTTCAGGTGACCATCAGCGGATCTCGAGCGCTTCCCAGGATCATAAGAGTATTTCTAAACCACATCTCTACAATTGGCGCTTTCTGTGGGAATACTCAAGCACATCCATGGCGAGCGTGACGGAAGATCCTCCGACAGTCACTGTCGACCCTATATCGCAAGATGAAGCCACTTCAACAAACATGCTTAGAACAGAGACTATCGCCGCAAGACGTGCCTTAAATTTTGCCTCACCTTCGACTTCGGAGCACGAAGCAATGCAAGCGCTCCTGGAACAAGCAAAGCAAAACGAACAAAGATTGGAGAACATGATTACAGAGAACGAACATCTCCGTCAGGATTTGGCCTTGGAGGTGGCGAAGTCCAAACAAGCTGCATACCAAGGCCCGGATCGACTCGAGAGGGCAGTTGGTCGACGATCTCGAGCCCGACAACAAGATACTAATAGCAACTCCGACGCATTATCCTCGGAGCCCAAGAAAGAGGGACGATATGAAATTTCCAATTTTTCTGAAGAGAGTCCCTGTACAAGGCGTAAGCGAAGGAGAAATAGCTCTGACGACGATCAACACGATCCTTTTGTACTACGGATTGCAAAGGCAATCCTACCCAAGAAATTCAAAGCACTGTCATTCACCTTGTACGACAGTAAATTGGTACAAGATGGCTGGCTACAACCGTATGTCCGAAAAGGCAACCCAACCAAAGCAATAGCCTTGACACAGGATTCACATTCGCTCCATGTGATTCGCATGATATACAGCCTGCCAATGTCATCGGCGGTGCACGCGATTCAGTCGAAGCCTAACCCTCAAGAGCAACTCACTCCGGCTAAACGGCCCCATGAAGTCGAGGTTATCACTTTTGATGATTCGGATTTGACCGGAGTAACATTGCCCCACATTGATCCCTTGGTAATTGAGTTATGCATAAACCGATTCACAGTTGAGTGCGTACTCATCGATCCGGGGAGTACAACGAAGATTATGTACTACAAGACATTCACCAAACTGGGCTTCTCTGAATCGGATCTCTCTCCGTCCCCTTATCCACTTTTCGGCTTCAATGCCAATCTAGAGTACCCGTTGGGGAAAATCAGACTTCCCGTTCGAGCAGGTTCCCGAACAGTGGATATGGGATTTTTGGTCGTCCAACTGCCGTCGCCGTATAATCTCATCATGGGGCGATCATGGTTGCATGCTATGCCCGCCGTGCCCAGCACCTATCATCAGTTGCTCCGCTTTCTGACAGAACGCGGTATTGAGCAAATTCGTGGCTCCCAGAAATCGACACAAGCATGTTATCTCCTTGCTGAGAAAACGCCAAAGGAACTACAGGTGAATTCCATTGAGTTGCCGGATCGAGAAAGCCTCGACGATGTTGGGCGGCCCCCAAATGAAAAGGCAATGGAAGACTTAGCACGAGTTCAAATCGATGGAAGCCCAGACAAGTTCTTCATGGTCGGCGCCTCCTTGAATCAGGCCGATAGACAACAACTAATATCTTTCCTGCTCAGCAATCTCGATGTCTTTGCATGGACTCTGTACGAGATGCCGGGTATAGATCCGTCAGTTTCACAACACCATTTGAATGTTGATCCTAAGTATAAGCCGATCATTCAGAAAAGCCGGCGCTCGGCCGCAGAGCACACTGTCGCCGTTGTTGAGGAAGTTGACAGGCTGCTTGATGCCGGAGTAATTAGGAAGGTGACCTACCCTACATGGCTCTCTAATACAATGGTGGTGAAGAAGAAAAATGAGACTTGGCGAGTGTGCGTCGACTTCACGGACCTAAACAAAGCCTGCACAAAGGATTGTTTTTCTCTTCCCAGGATAGACCAGCTTGTAGATGCTACGACGCGCCATTAGCGTATGAGTTTCCTTGATGCCTATAGAGGTTATCATCAAATCGCTATGCATCCGGAGGACCAAGAGAAAACTGTATTCCTCACCCCAAGAGGAACCTATTGCTATAAGGTAATGCCTTTTGGGTTGAAGAATGCAAGGGCAACCTACCAGAGACTGGTCACCACCATGTTCAAGGAGAAACTCGGCAAAACTATGAAAGTGTACATTGACGATATGGTGGTCAGAGCCCATTCGGCATCCTACGCAAATATGGAATGAAGTTGAACGCTTCCAAATGTGCGTTTGGTATCGGCTCTGGCAAATTCTTGGGCTACATTGTCAACCACAGAGGCATCGAAGCCAACCCAAGGCAGATCACAGCAATCCTGGAGCTCGGCTCCCCCCGTTCAGTAAATGAGGTTCAAAAGTTGATAGGGATGGCTGCTGCACTCAATAGGTTTATCAGCCGGTCCACAGATAGCTGCCGACAATTCTTTCATACACTACGGTAGGGCAAGGCCTTTGAATGGTCCGCCGAGTACGAAGCCGCTTTCAACGGCCTGAAGACCTACCTCCACTCAGTACCACTCCTGACAACACCCTCTACTAGCGATCCGCTCATTTTGTACCTAGCAGTTTCTGACCGAGCCGTCAGCACTGTATTGATAAAGAAAGAGCTGGGGGAGCAGCGGCCAGTGTATTATGTAAGCAAGGCAATGGTTGACGCTGAAACACGCTACCTTCCATTGGAAAAGCTCATCCTAGCCCTAGTTATGGCGGCAAGGAAGCTCATGCATTACTTCCAGGGGCATAGCATTGGGGTGCTAACAGATTATCCCCTCCAATCAGTACTACGCAGTGCGGAAGCATCTGGACGTGTTTCAAAGTGGGCTCTGGAACTTGGCCAATACGATATTCAATTTCTACCTAGAACCTCAATCAAGGGATAGGTGCTTGCCCACTTTATCGCTGAATTCACTGGGGGCCTCGCCGACTTCAAGTATGATGTCGCCGACTTCAAGTATGATGAAATCCGACCGAAGCCGAACTGAAGGATTTATGTTGGGGACATCTGGCAGTTGTATTGTGATGGATCGTCCAATCAGCGGTACAGTGGAGCCAAAGTTGTAATCATGACCCCCGACGGCACAATAATTGAGTAGGCCGTCAAGCTCGGCTTCGAAGTATCAAATAACGAAGTTGAATATGAAGCCCTTTTAGCCGGTTTGCGGAATGCGCATATTCTGGGTGCTCGGCGTCTGCTTGTGTTTTGCAACTCAAAACTGGTGATCAATCAGCTAAAGGGGGAATATGAAGCCCTTTTAGCCGATTTGCGGAATGCGCATATTCTGGGTGCTCGGCGTCTGCTTGTGTTTTGCAACTCAAAACTGGTGATTAATCAGCTAAAGGGGGAGTACGTGGCAAGAAACGACCGTATGGCGGCCTTCATGAAAACGGCCAACTCCCTGTTGGAAAAATTTGACCATCATAAGTTGAACCAGATAACACGCAATCAGAACACCCATGCAGATACCTTGGCTTGCCTCGCCTCCGCAATCAACTCAGCGATAAAACGGACCATCGAAGTAGGATTCATCCCAGGGCCAAGCATTGGCCCTTCGGAGGAAGTCCAAATTAACATTATAGAATCTGCACTAAGTTGGATGGATCCCATTGTTGCATTCCTATCTTCTGAACAACTTCTAGAGGGCAAGAAAGAAGCACATAAGCTGTGAAACAAAGCCATACGATACTACTTGGATCCGCAAGGAAGGCTTTATAAAAAGTCACTCTCTGGCCCATATTTGGAATGTGTGCACCCGGACAAAGTCAGGGAGCTTCTGACTGAGATACACGAAGGCAGTTGTGGTGCCCATTTTGGCAGACGCTCTTTGGCCCATCGAGTTATAACGCATGGGTATTATTGGCTGACAATGAGAGCGGACGCCGAGTGTTATGCAAAAAAGTGTGAACAGTGCCAGAAATTCTCCCCGTTAAACCATCTGCTTGCTGAAGAGTTGAACTCTATCACTAGTCCTTGGCCGTTCACCCAGTGGGGGCTTGATATCGTAGGACCATTGCCAAGGGCCCCAGGGAACAAGCGATACCTGATCGTCGCAACAGATTACTTCATGAAATGGGTCGAAGTGGAGGCATTAACACACATTCGAGATGTTGACGTTAAGCGCTTTATGTGGAGGAACATCATAACATGATTTGGCATTCCCAGAGCTCTTATCTCAGACAACGGCACCTAGTTTGATTGTGGTGTATATCGAGAGCTGTGCAGCAAATATGGTATTCGGCCTTACTTTTCTACGTCGGCTTACCCCTAAAGCAATGGCCAAGTCGAAGCCTCTAATAAATCCATCTTGGACGGCACCAAGAAGAGGCTGGAGAAAGCCAAAGGCAAATGGGTCAAAGAATTGCCGAGTGTACTGTGGGCTCATCTAACTACACCGAGAAGATCGACTAGAGAAACGCCGTTTGCCCTATGCTTTGGAACCCAGGCAACCTTACCCTTGGAGATCGGCCACCTGACACTCAAGTCGCAGGTTTTTGATACAGGCCGAAACGACATGATGCTGGCTTTGGATTTGATTCTAATCGAAGAACGAAGAGACCGAGCCCTTGCGTCCATGGCACGGTACCAGCAGTAGCTAGTAAAGTCGTATAATCAACGCGTTCAGCTGCGCCGTTACACACCAGGAGAGTTGGTCCTGAAGAAGGTGCTCCCAGTTGATAGGAAACCAGCCGATGGAAAATTGGGTCCTAACTGGGACGGTCCCTATCAGATCAATTCAATCGCTAGAGTAGGGGCATATCGGCTTAAAGACATGTCAGGAAGGAGTCTGCCACAACCTTGGAATTCCACGCACTTACGCAAATTTTATCATTAGCCCGACTTGTGGGACATGATGCTTGTTCCGAACTGTTTGTCATGTACATCTCTTTTTCTATAATACAAAGACTCCCATTCACCTACCACAGAATCTAGTTCAAAGATGTTCCGATTAAAGCCTCCGGATTCGGAGCGCTCTTCGTGGATATCACGATTGGCCGATTAAAGTCTCCAGATTTGGAGCGCCCTTCATGGATATCACGATTGGCTGATTAAAGCCTTCGGATTTAGAGCGCCCTTTGTGGATATCACGATTGGCCGATTAAAGCCTCCCGATTCAGAGCGCCCTTCGTGGATATCACGATTGGCCAAATAAAGTCTCTAGATTCGGAGCCCCATCGGCGAATGACGTCTTTGGGCCGATTAAAGCCTCCAGATTCGGAGCGCCCTTCGTGGATATCACGATTGGCCGATTAAAGCCTCCGGATTCGGAGCGCCCTTCATGGATATCACGATTGGCCGATTAAAGCCTCCGGATTCGGAGCGCCCTTCATGGATATCACGATTGGCCGATTAAAGCCTCCGGATTCGGAGCACCCTTCGTGGATATCATGATTGGCCCAATAAAGTCTCTGGATTCGGAGCGCCCTTCGTGGATATCACGATTGGCCGATTAAAGCCTCCGGATTCATAGCGCCCTTCGTGGATATCACGATTGGTCAAATAAAGTCTCTGGATTCAAAGCCCCATCGGCGAATGACGTCTTTGGGCCGATTAAAGCCTTCGGATTCGGAGCGCCCTTCGTGGATATCATGATTGGCCTAATAGAGCCTCCGGATTTGGAGTGCCCTTCGTGGATATCACAATTGGCCGATTAAAGCCTCCAGATTCGGAGCGCCCTTCGTGGATATCACGATTGGCCCAATAAAGTCTCCAGATTCGGAGCGCCCTTCGTGGATATCACGATTGGCCCAATAAAGTCTCCAGATTCGGAGTGCCCTTCGTGGATATCACGATTGGCTGATTGAAGCCTCCAGATTCGGAGTGCCCTTCGTGGATATCATGATTGGCCGATTAAAGCCTCCGGATTCGGAGCGCCCTTCGTGGATATCACGATTGGCCCGTCTCCGGATTCGGAGCGCCCATCGGCGAATGACGTCTTTGGGCCGATTAAGCCTTCGGGCCGTGCGTAACACAATGATGTCGATTAAATCAGGCCGATCAATGTTCATTTACTCGTTTGAAATACATTTATTCAAACATGTATATAATAAAACACATGCACACACATATGCGCCGAACAAAAATTATAACAAAACATTGAAAATAAAGTTCTTTTTTATTTGACCAACCAATAAATACATAATTCTAGACGCAATCCGCGTTTGAACATTACAACGAATATTTTTATTCGACGTCGCCCTCATCATCGCTCTTTTCAACTTCAAAGGTGGCAAAGGGCAAATGATCACAATGATCCAGGTCACATAAGTTGGAATCGACACCCTTTGCTCGGAGAGCCTCCGCAGCCTGAAGAGCCATGATCCAACCATGCTTAAAACCCTGATTCTCGCATCGACAGACCTCTTCAGCAAGTGTCTCTTTCGTTTTGTCGATCCCAACCTTCGGACCAGCATGGAAGCCCTTCTCGTAACCTTTGGCCCTCGCATTTTGTAAGGCAAACATGCTTGCCGTATCTCAGTTGGCAATGGCATAACTTAATAGCCGTTGGGTCACCCTCTCGTCCATAGTCGGGTTAGATTGACCCGCCGTATGCGGATAGGCGACTTTAACCTTCCTTAGCTCCCTAAGCTCACCCTCGGCCTTCTCCGCATGAGTCTCCGAACTGCGGACCCGTTCGTCCATTTTCTCCATCTTCTGCCGCGCGGCGCGTAGACGCATGCCAACTTCGTAGGCGGTGTACAGCCCCATCACCACCCCATGAATACCTTCTCGAAACACTTCCAAATCTCGTCGTCCAACCATAAATTGTTGGACTTTCGATGGAAAGATCTGTCGAGTGAACTCGACTGCTACACCCGGATCATTGATGATGGAATCTGCCTCAGTCATCGGTTTATTCCCCACGAACACCGCAAAACTCAATGGTCGGGGCATCGCGTCTGATTCATCCCTCGGTCGTGGTCGCGGGGAGCTTCTCCGTTGATGCTTCTCTCTTCGGGGTGATCTGCTTCGATGGCTTGGAAGTTGATGTTTTTTGCTTTCCTTGGATGTCCTTCTTCCCGTACGCGCAGGCTCGCTGCTGCGATTCATCGCAGTATCTAGCTCAGCCAGTGTTCGTCCCTCTCTTCTGCTATTGAAGAACAGTCTATTTGACATTCGCCCTCGCCCCAAGCTAGTTCAAATCGAATCTGAATAAGAATAAGTGGCCCCACTGGCGCGAAATCACCCCATTTATTCGTGGGTATGCAGCGACCCCGAGGCAATTTCATTAACGCTTTTGGCAGTCTCCAAACGACGGAGGCCGATTGATATGTGCCACAGCCACTTCATGCACTAAGTTCTGGCTTGTTAAAATGACCTAATTATCTAAACGACAACTATGGGAGACTGCCTTGAAGTCCATGCACTGGCTGGGGCAAGGGTAGATTTATTAATCTAACCGGCCGAGCATCTTGGCCCCATGCCGATTGATATGTGCCACAGCCACTTCATGCACTAAGTTCTGGCTTGCTAAAACGGCTTAATTATCTAAACGGCAACTATGGGAGACTGCCTTGAAGTCCATGCACTGGCTGGGGCAAGGGCAGATTTATTAATCTAATCGGCCGAGCATCTTGGCCCCATGCCGATTGATATGTGCCATAGCCACTTCATGCACTAAGTTCTGACTTGTTAAAACGGCCTAATTATCTAAACGGCAACTATGAGAGACTGCCTTGAAGTCCATGCACTAGCTGGGGCAAGGGCAGATTTATTAATCTAACCGGCCGAGCATCTTGGCCCCATGCCGATTGATATATGCCTCAACCACTTCATGTACTGATTTTTGGCTTTTTAAACAGCCTAACTATCTAAACGACCTAATCATCTAGTCGGCAAGTATACAACGTTTTACCCAAAACAGCAACCAAACAATTTCGTTCATTAGTAACAGCAAAGTACAAAATGACTTTTCATTAAGTAAATTGGGCACAAATTATAACCATTTTACATATGAAAATTATTAGACAAAAAGCTGTAAAAAGCTGAAAATTACATGCAGATCCTAAAACAAGAAACAAGAGCCGCCCAAAGTAGCCCTTGAAGTCAAACTCCAGCGGCTCAACATCCACTTGCTCGTATAGAATTGGCGTAGCCAATCTCACATCAGCAGCAGCAAGGGTTTTGAGCTAGCTGTGTTTAAATCCCCGATTCTCAAATTTGGGGACTTCGTCTACATATTCCTCAAAAGTAGATTTTTTCCTAGCATCGAATGCGCTGGAATCCTTCAGGTCGGCTGTTTCCTTCCCCGCCTTCATCTCTTCCAACTCAGCCTTCAATTTAGAGATCGCCTCCTGGGCCAATTTAAGCGCGTCGTCACTCGCATTTGCCCTCTTCTTGGCGACTGATCTCAATTCTTCAGCATTGCGGGCTCTCTCCATCTTAGCCTTGGCATGGGCGCCCTTCGATTGCGCCCTACACCTTTGGCCCTCAACCTCTGCTTGTAAATGGCCAATTAGCTCGATGGCATCGTGATTGCGACGACCCATGTTGGCTATCCTTCCGACGGCCTGCAAAACAGGAAGTTAAGAACAAAATAATATTTGCGTAAAAGAGAAAAGACAAAGTGCAGCTATATACCAAAAGAGCCGATTGCGCGGCCAACCCAATTGCAACTAGATCCGGCTCTGCCTGAAAAGCCGCCTTGTCAGCAGGTAGTGAAACGGACGTCGCCAAGTTGAGTGCAACCGCTGGATCTTTGATCACCGAAGCATCGGAGGAGATCAACATATTTTTTATCTTGGGCTGAATAACAAAAGGTACGATCACATCCGACTCCTCCAAATGAGGTCGTTTATCGGCATGGTCTTCTTCTGAGCCGGCCTCGACATCGGCATGGCGCTTCTCCACCCTTTGCTCTGCTTCAACACTTGCCTGCACAAAAGGTTCCGCCTCGGTACTTTCGTTCTTTGCCATCCCCTCAATAACAGGCAAGAAGGACTGGGATTGTGATTCGGCAGCCCGAATCTCCTCCGCCCTTCGCCACGCGGCCATCTTTTCCGCGTTCGCTTTCTTGGCAAGTTTAGTGAGGCTCAACCCAGCCATATCTTCTGGGAACACGCCGGGCAGGTCCTTCAGACTGTGAAAAATATCGTCAAGCGGACGGTCTTCTCGACCCGAGGTGGACGGAGGACCAGCCGAACTGAGGCCGGCTTCTTCAAATGCTAACTTCAAAGCCTCGTCAACCTCAGTTTCGAATTGGTCTGACTCGGTGGCCTCAGCAACTTTCGGTCGCTCCGAATCTGATCCCTCGCAACCGACTTGCTTGAAATTTTTGAAATCAGTCAAGATAAGGGTAGTAAGAAACTCCTCACCCTTTGGAATTGGGATGTTTTCTGCCGTAAAAAAGGTCGTATAAGTCGGCTCGTAACGGAGCAGAATATGGGCTGTCCTCCCCTGCTTCTAAAGACTCGATCGGCCGAAATACTTGAGCGCAGTCTTGATTTTCGAAAGGACGGCGTCGTCATTCCAGGTCAAGACTTTCTTCAAATCGTTTCCTGCAAAAACAAAACCATGAGGTCTCGAAAATATGGTTTTATAAATATAACAAGTAAATAAATAAAAGAAGATACTCAGCCACCTGGTTCGCCCCTCCGTCTAGGAATACGATCAAGACGATCCTCGCCTTCGCCGAATTCCCAGTTTCCTTGGACGATGACCATAACATCATCGACTCGCTTCCCAGAGCTGGAAAGCATAGTCACTAGTTGATGGTTGGTGTCTTTGGCCTAAGGAAACAACGCCCGTGCTGACCAGTAGACTTGGCCAAGGCGTAGCAATGCCGAATAGCAGGAATGCCAAGGTTAAGCCCAAGGCGGTGGTTTAGTGCGATAATCCCCATCACGACCCTAAAGAAATTGACGTTGGGTTGGGAAGGGATTAACCTCCAATGGCAAAGCACGGCCCTAAGGAGCAGGTGAAGGGGGAAACGGACCCCATCCTCTGTGATTGATAGAAGAGGGAAGACAATCATGGTTTCATCAACCCTCTCCATATCGAGGGTGCCATCTACCACAAATGACAGACGGACGTCATTAGGAATGGAAAAATGGCGTTGGAAGCCAGAAATTCGATCTGATGAGAGGAGATCTTTTAAATGTTTCACCATTCCCCCCAGCCAATAGGATTATGTTAAGCCAAAAAACAAAGTAGAGAAGGAGAGAACTTACAAGAGGCGAAGGAGATAGAGAAGAGTAGGAAGTTGTAGAGGTAGTTCAGGAGGTAGTCCTCCGACGGGCGTCTAAAAGCGTGTATGTATTTGAAAAGACGTCGAAATTTTAAATCACAATAAATAGAAATGTACAAGGAGGCAGGAAGTTGAAATGATAACCGAGAAGCGTGTGTATAGACATTTGCGTTGGAATGCGGTCAGCTGCTGAATTTCGGCTCTGACTCTTCGAGTTCGAAGCCACTCCAGCCAACTGTCGTTAATGGAATGCTTGGGGGCCAATTGTGGGGGCCGAGATTCGGGAGTCGTAGAGATTCCGGATAGTCGAATCTGGTAGAGTCAAGGTTCGAAGCACTCGGCAATTGGCTCTAAAGCTCAAAGCCAACCCTACTCGGCCAAATAACCGATTAAGCGAGGGGCTGAGTGAAGATCGGCCCATTATAAAATGTGCCGAATATGAGGTGGGGGATGGACCTAATCCCGAGGCCCAAAAAAGGAAAGATATAAATAAAAGAGACATCATCCAAAAGCAGGTATGTGGGAATTATTATGCTTAACTTAGAATACAAGCATTCTTAAGTATAGAAGACTGACTTGTCCGTCGGAGTGCTAATTTCGGCACCCCTGACTAGAGTGTTTATTCCTTTTCAGGTGACCATTAGAGGATCTTGAGCGCTTCCCAAGATCAGAAGAGTATTTCCAAACCACATCTCCACAAATAGCACTTTGACTGTCACTATGCAAAATACTCATCTCTTGCGTCTTACCCAACTTTGCTAGGAAATTTTGTAACCAAGTCATCTCCTTCCCAGCTTCAGTATTAGCAACATACTCAGCCTTTGTTGTAGAAAGGGCCACAATTTTCTGTAACTGTGAAATCCAACTCACTGTTGTACCACCGAATGTGTAAACATAACCAGTAGTACTCTTGTTGTTATCCATATCACCAGCTAAGTCTGCATCAACATAACCATGTAACCCGATGCCGGTTTGTCTGAAACAAAGTGCCATGTGTGTAGTACCACTAAAGTATCTAAGGATCCCCTTCACTGCCTCCTAATGTTGCTTGCCTGGATGACTCATGTACCTACTAACCACTCTTACTGCATGTGCAATGTCTGGTCTAGTACAAACCACCTCGTGGCGGGCGCGAGGAAGTATCGATGCATGGGCGGTAGACCGTTGACCACGCGCGACAAGTTGAGTGGGGCGTCATGTTGGCTGGAAGGGAAGAGTTAGAAAGGTATCATCCCCATTAACTCGATGTGGTGGGCTCGCGAGCCTTGAGTATAAGGGAGGGGGTCGGCGGTTGTTGGTGTGCAGCGGCGGACCCGGCGGGTGGCATACTTCAACAGCACACTACACGGGATGATGGTCAGCGACTCGGCCGTCGTAGCATGACCCCAATCTTTCTGTAGTTCTATGTAGCCTTCAGTCCTCGGAAGATAGCATACATTATGCTATCGATAGTTGAAGCATATGGAACACATTCCATATAAGCCTGCTCTTCTTCGGTCTTTGAAGATTGCTCTTTGGTAAGTCTGAAGTGGCTAGCCAATGGAGTGCTCACTGGTTTTGCATCATCCATGCTAAACCTCTTGAGAATTTTCTTGACATACTCAACCTGTGACAACTTCAAAGTACCATTTGCCTTGTCCCTGTGAATCCTCATACCAAGGATTTTGTTTGTAACTCCAAGATCCTTCATCTCAAATGGTTGGACAAAAGTTTCTTCAATCTTTTTATCTTTTCAATGCTAGATCCTGCGATAAGTGTATCATCAACATATAAGAACAAAATAATATATCTTTTGTCAAACCTCTTGAAATAACAGCAATAATCTGCTTGACATCTTGTAAAACCGTTGCTACACATAAACCCATCAAACTTCTTTTACCACTGCCTTGGGGCCTGTTTCAAACCATACAAGCTTTTTCGAAGTTTGCATACAAACTCCTCTTTGCCACGTACCAGGAAACCTTGTGGTTGCTTCATGTAAATTTCCTCCTCCAAATCACCATAGAGAAAAGCTGTTTTCACATCCATTTGCTCAAGATGCAAATCTCCAGCAGCCACAATTCCTAGCACTAATTTGATTGTAGTCAACTTCACAACTGGAGAGAAAATTTCAATGTAGTCAACCCCTTTCTTTTGTTGGAATCCCTTTGCAACCAATCTGGCCTTGTAGCTTTTACTCCCATCATGTTCCTGTTTGACCCTGTAAACCCACTTGTTGTGCAAAGCTTTCTTACCCACTGGTAATTCAATCAACTCCCATGTCTGGTTTGCCATGAGTGAATCCATTTCATCCTGCATAGCTGACTCCCATTTGATTGAATCATCAACCTACAAAGCCTTATCATAACTTTCGGGTTCACCCCCATCAGACAACAACAAATAATATAAAGATGGAGACCAACACTGTGTAAGTTTGGACTCTCTTTCTGACCATCTCAACTTAGGAGTAGGAGTATTTGGTTCAGTTTTTTGAATAAGATTTTCAGGATTATTCTGAATCCTACTATTCAAATCATTCTTACTAATCTCCTCTAACTCAACATGCTCATGACAAGTAACAGATTCAGATTCAGATTCAGATTCAGATTCAGATTCAGATGCAGACTTATCCCTATCCTTATACATTACTTTCTCATTAAATATGACATCTCTACTTCTGATTATTTTTCGATTTTTATCATCCCAAAACTGATAACCAAATTGATCAATGCCATACCTAATAAAAGTACATTTAACAGATTTTGGATCAAGTTTACTTCTATCAGCAGAATTTATATGCCCCTATAAAACACAACCAAATACCTTCAAAAAAGAAAGATTTACCTCTTTACCGCTCCAAGCTTCTTTTGGTAGCTCTCCATCCAATGGAATAGATGGACCACGGTTAATCAGATATACTGTAGTGTTAACTGCATCTGCCCAAAATATCTTTGGTATTCGACATGTATCCTCATACTTCTAGCACGTTCATTTAGAGTTCTATTCATGTGTTCTACAATGCGATTCTGTTGAGGTGTCTTTTGAATAGTCTTCTCTATTCTAATTCCACTTTCTGCACAATATTTCTTGAACTCATTGTTCTCATATTCCCCTCTATTACCTAATCTCAAGCACTTAATTTTCAGACTTGTTTCAGTCTCCACCAAGGCTTTTCCACTTCTTAAAAGTAGTATAAACTTCAGATTTATGTTTTAGAAAATAAATCCATACATTTCTCGTTGAGTTGTCGATAAAGGTAACATAGTATGATGCTCCTCCAAGAGATGAAACTGGTGCAAGTCCCCACACATCTGTATGAACCAACTCCAATTTTTTTGAATTCAGTTTCCTGCCATCCTTTAAAAAATTGACCCTCTTTTGTTTGCTGAAGATGCAATCCTCACAAAAGTCAATTTCCACCGATTTCAAATTTAACAGTTTTCTCTTAGATGCAAGTACTTTCATCCCTTTTTGACTCATACGCTCAAGCCTTTGGTGCCATAGATTTGGGTTGTCCTTTTCACCAGCAACTGCTACTATATCCCTATTGTTTGTAGTCATGTAAAGGGTGCCTTCTTTTTTACCACGAGCAACAACCATGGCTCATTTGGTGATTTTCCACAAACCCCCCATGAAGGTTACAACATGACCTTCATCATCAAGTTGTCCAATAGAAATCAAGTTTCTTTTCATACCAGGCACATGTCTGACATTTTGTATCTTCCAAACAAATTTGTTTGGCAACCTGATTATTACATCCCCTTTACCCACAATCTTCAAAGGTTCATCATCAGCCAGACAAACCTTCCCGAAATCACCACCAATGTAATTGTCCATGATTTCCCTCTGTGAAGTAGAATGGAATGATGCCCCAGAATCTAAAATCCAAGATTCAAGTTGTCAATGCTTAAGATCAAAACATCATAAATCTCCTCCGTTGCAGCATTAGTAGACTTTTGGTTTTGATCACCTTTGTTCTTATTCAATGTCGGGCAATCTCCCTTTAGATGTCCCTTCTTTCTACAGTTCTAGCAACTCTGTCCCTCTCCAGTTCTTGACTTGCTTCTGTATTTGGATTTTGATTTGTTGCGCTTCGGGTTTTTTCTTATTGATCTTCCTATGGCTTCTGTATTTAGAGCAAAACCTGATGTTTCCCCTAATTCCCTCCTGCGAATTTCTTCACTCAAAATTAAATCTCGAATATCATTGTAATTCAACTTTTCTTTCCCTGAAGAATTACTCATTGCCGTTACAGTACCATTCTAACTTTCTAGCAAACTAGATAGAAGAATCAAAGCCCTAACCTCATCATCAAATTCGATAGATACAGAACTCAATTGTGTTATCACAATATTGAATTCGTTCAGATGCTCAGCCACCGAAGCACCTTTTGTCATCCTCAGACTAAACAATCTAAGCATGAAATAAACTTTATTTAGGGCAGAAGGTTTTTTGTACATGTTTAAGAGTGCCTCCATGAGACCTGCTGTAGTATTCTCCTTCGTTATGTTAAACGCAACGTTACGAGACAACGTTAGCCGAATAACACCTAGCGCTTGGCGATCAAGAAGAGTCCACTCATCATCCTTCATCTTTTCTGGTTTCGTCCTTGAAAGGGGCTCATACAATTTTTTCTGATACAAGTAGTCTTCAATCTGCATCTTCTAAAATCCAAAATCTGTGCCATTGAATTTATTGATTCTAACATTTTTGTCTATAGTCATCGCTCCCACTCGAACCAATGCTCTGATACCACTTGTTAGGAATTGACCCTTTCTAACCAAGATCGGTGAGACACGAAATAACAAACAAAAAAGAAATTAACGAATCAAACAAATCACACACATAAGAAACACAAGGATTTATGTGGTTCACCCCAGAATAGGGTTATGTCCACGGCTGCTGCAGTTTTTACTATGATCAGAAAAATACAACTCTCTCTAAACCTAGAAAAGGCGCCCTTTCATCTATTTATTAGTATAGAATTAGGGTTACATGGAAGTACATGAGAATTACGAAAGTACCCCCCCCCAAACCCCCCATTGGACCCAGTGTTTGAGTGAACAATAGGGTTGAGTGAACAGTACTTATTAGGGTTCATCGACCTAACACAAACATGGTATTGGAATGTAAGGGTGGAATTATAGTTTGAAAATCTATCCAAACACAAAACTTTTCTCTATTTTTTTTTCTTTGTAAATTCAAAATTCAAATAGATTGATAAGTAAATTAGTGATAAATAAGTAAATTCATAATTCAATCCTCCTGTTCCAAGAAGCAACTCACACATTTATTACTGTGAATGTGTTTTAAATATGTTATATATATATGACAAAATTGTGAAAAGGCAGAAGATCTCTTTCCAATTCTGCATTTCCAAGGAATCCATAAAAATTACTTAGAAATATATTTTCAAAAAGATGTGATTATGCTTCAGCTAATTTTTATATAATAAACTCACACTTGAAATAAATTTTCATTAGGCATTAATTTTTTTGCTACTTGGCATTGTTGTTTGAATCACCGTGTTCATTTGGACTGTGTTCGATTGGTCTCTAGCACCCTTATCTTCCCTTGGATTTAAATAAACTAGATAAATTTTTTTTTTTTGGTTGAATAAGTCATAAATTAAAAACAAGAGGATACACTAATACAAGGGGCATGCCCCAGGCCCTAACAGAAGCTATACATAACCTGTCAATATAGCAATGAAGCAAAACTGGAACCACCTGACAAGACTAACATAACCACTAAAAGATTAGACTATGAATAAAAATTACGTAGAATAAACTACTCGACGGAGGTGGAGTTGATCCTTCAACCTGCTACGCCTTACAAACCGCCTTGGCAATCAACACAAAATATCCACCTATTTAGATTTAAGGTTTTTAATATGTTCAGGAACCTCATATAGATTGTATGTTGAACATGAACACATTTAACGTTCTCAACCACCCAAATCAAAAAAAAAAAAAAAAAACACACACACACACACACACACACACATCAAAATAGCAGACCCTAGCACAGCCTGCACGGGTAGGCCAAAGGAGGTCCTATCTGGACAGAAACAAGCACTAGACAAATATATACTATTTAAAGTAAAACTTTCTTCACACTTTAGGCGCTCCCAGCAGCCATTTATACTTTCAGCTTCATTTCAGCAGAGTATACCTAGTTGCCTTAGATTCCAACAGCCCTAGTGCCCAGCTTTCTTCCACTTTATGTTAATAAAACCTGTCCAATATAGGATATTACAAAAGAACACCCTAAGTAGACAAGGTTGTATTAGCATATGTAGTGTTTCCATATTACAATCACCAGCACAGATAACAAAAATGCTCACATCACTTAACCCTCTATTTAGAAACTCACAGCACTTGGTAAGAAAAAACAAGCACACAATATATATGCTCACATCACTCAACCTATGCAGAATGGTTACAACATAAACCTTCATAGCCTCCTACACCTGCAAAAAAGATAAAGTATGGCTATATATGTAGTATGTTAGAATTAAACTGTATGGGCAATGACAAGTTTGTATTATATATGTGCTCACATCCTTCAATCCACTTTGGTAATAATTTATCTTTATTCCAGCAAACATAGAGCTACACAAGAAACAAATCATTAGAAAAACTCACACTTTTGCTCACTTTCACTCAACTCACATTTTTTGAACTCCCATTTTCACTCATTCTACTTATGTCTCCTTTCATGCATGAATAGTCTTTTAAGATAGACTGCGGGAATCTCCAGGTGTTCAATAACCATCTGTCACTGGGGCAGTTTTTCATGTTAGTAAAAGACAATATATGAAATCTAATCATGTCCACAATCAATTTAATAACCACCTTTTCTAGAATTAAGGCTTGGTTAAAAATTTTGTTATTCCTAGCTAACCACAAGTGATAGACAGTGCAAGTAAACACAAGTCTAGAGATAGTGGCCTTCAAAGACTTACCCTTGATCTAATGAGACAAGAAAGTTACCAGATCAGGCCAAGGCAGATTGGGCCAAGAAACATCAATCTTAGACTGTAGACCAGTCCACACTCTTTCAGAGAATAGGCATTGGAAGAACAAGTGACAATGATCTTTACAAACACAGTTACAAAAAACACAAATAGATGGTTGATCAATGCCAAACATCACAATCCTATCACCAGTGGTATGTTTACCCTGGATAGCCATCCTAGTCACAAAGCTTGTCTTAGGGATATTACAAGGACCCCAGATCAAAGCAGTCGAAGAAAGTACCATGCTTATTAGAGGTCTAAACAACCCTATCAAGTCTAGGGCTAGGTTGCAAGGTACCAGGGGTATTATCAATAAGATCCCTAACCTCCTAAGTTTTGGCCATGGGCCACTTCCAAGTCTAGTTACAGACAATTTCCTTGAATTTGGACTCACTATTAAGATTAGTGTCATACATATTTCTCTTCCCAAATTTATCCCTCAAAGAGCCAAAGGGGTGCCAATTATCATACCACAAGAAAGTGTTCAGACCATCCCTAATAACATGCTTGATCAAGGGATAAATAATGGGTTGAAGTGCCAAAATCTTCCTCCAAACCCAAGAGGGGTCACATGGAACCTTCACTTTCCAAAAACTTCTACCCTTGATAGGATTTGACCCATTGACACCACATGGATTGCTCATCCTCGAAAAATAAGAACCAAATGTGTTTGGCCACAACCACGTTATTCCACATTTCCACAAATTTAAAACCCAAGCCACCTTCATTCTTAGGAGCATAAATTCTATCCCAAGCAATTTTAGCCCCATGCTTCCTGAGGTCACTACCAGCCCAAAAAAAGGAATGAAATAAACTCTCAATATCCTTAACAATCTTTTTGGGAAGGATAAAGAGAGAGGTCTGATACACTTGCATGAAAAAAAAGGATGGATTAGATCAACTGGGCTCTACCAACATAGGATAAACATTTGTTTGTCCAACTCTTGATTATCTTTGTGATTTTCTCCACAAGCTATTGGCAATCAGCTGCTTTGACTTTAGAAGAGATGATGAGAACTCCCAAATATCTAACAGGAAGCTGGCCTTCAGCAAACCTAGTCATATCAAGAATCTCATCTCTCAGTTTCTTCTCACACCCAGAGAAAAAGACATGGCTCTTGTTAGGGCTAGGAGAGAGTCCAGACAAAGATTGAAATTCTTGTAAACCCTCTCTAATAGCCACAACCGTAGGAACATCACCCTTACAAAAGATCATCAAGTTGTCAGCAAAACAAAGATTAATAATCTTGTTTTTCTTACATCTCCAATGATACTTAAACTCGGGGAGGGAAGCCTTTTCAGCAAGAATCCTAACACCTCTATAACCAACACAAAAAGGTAAGGAGACATAGCGTCCCCTTGTGTAAGCCCCCTACCCCCTTTGAAATACCCATACAGACCACCATTAATACAAATGAAGAAAGAGGGGCTAGTCATACAAGCAAAGATCCAATTAATAAAGATGAGAGGAAAATTTATAGCCTTTGACACATCAATCACAAACTCCCACCTAACATTATCATAAGCTTTCATGATATCGACTTTCATGGTGCACTTAGGAGAGGGGGATTTTCTATGGTAACCTCTCATTAATTCCTGAGAGAGAAAGATATTATCAGAAATTCTTCTCCCTTGCACAAATGCAGATTGAACAGGGTTAACAAGGGCAGAAAGAATCACCTTAAGTCTATTTGCAATAATTTTGGATATACACTTATACACAGTATTGCAGTAAGAAATAGGTCTATACTCCCCCACTTTCTTCGCATCATGGATTTTAGGTATGAGAGCAATGGTGGTGCTATTAATTTGTTGAAAAAGTTCACCAGATTTGAAAAAGGATTTAATAGCTTCGGTTACCTCTCTACCCTTCATCCCCCAAGAATGTTTGAAGAAGCCAACAGAATACCCATCAGGTCCAGGAGCTTTGTTAGCTTTCATGGACCAGAAAACATTATGAATCTCTTTATCAGTCACATCCCTAGCAAGAGACTTAACTTGGGAAAGAGTAATTTTATTCCTCACTAGAGAGATAATTCTACCATAGCGATTGTAATTGTCCTCAAAGGGTTTTCCAAACTGATCCGAGAATGTGTTAACAAAGGCTAAAATCACATCCTCAGATTTGTTGATCTTCTCCCCATAGTTCAAAACAACCTGATTAATCCTCTCCTTATCAACATTTCCCTTAATGGTGCGAAAGAAAAATCTAGAGTTTCTATCACCCAACCCTAACCACTGAACTCCCGACTTTTGGTAAGCCAAGCTCTCCTCGATCTTACAAAGGTCCACAAACTTAGAGTACAGAGTCCTCTCCTCCTCTTGAAGGTTAGAACCCAAGTGATTTTTATCAAGTTTGATTTGAATACTATCCAGCCTAGACTTGGTTTCAATCACTCTGGTAGAGATCTCACTAAACTCTTTCTTGTTTAAGTTTTTCAAAATAGGCTTGAGAGTTTTCACCCCTTAACATACTTGTTTCACACCTCATACACTTTGGGAATGAAATCCAGATGAGTAGCCCAGAAATCAAAGTACTTAAAAGGTTTCTTGAAATTTCCAGAGTTGGGATCAATAGTGATGATAGTCAGAGAGTGGTCAGAAATACCAAAGAGCAGGAAATTAGCAGATGAGTTAGGATTAACGGTAAACCAGTTATCATTCACTAACACCCTATCAATTTTCGAGACAATAAAATCCCCCTCTACACTTTTATTGGCTAGGTAAATTGGCACCCACAATAAGAAAGATTAGACAAATCAGAGTCAAGAATACAATTGTTAAAACACTCTTTTGCATTGTCCCAGTTGGGCCTTCCTCGAACTTTTTCATGATTGTACCTAATCGCATTGAAATCCCCTAAACAGATCAAAGGGGTACCAAAATGACACTTAGAGATATTCAACAAATCAGAGAACAAAGGAAGCCTCAAAATATGTTTATTTTCAGCATAAAAAAAAAACAAAAAAACAGATATCCCCCTCAAAAACAGTAACTTTGCAAAATATGAACTAATTAGTCATTTTAATCCTGAGAATATAAAAAAAAAATTGGATCCCAACACACCCATATCCTAGTACTACTATCCGATCATGAATTTGACAAAAATTTCCAAGTCTTGAACCTTAGATCAAAAATTTTATTCTCATTTTCGGCTTTTATTTTTGTTTCCAAGATACCCATGATTTTAATATCCTCTTTATTCACCAAATCAAAAACCACTTTGTGTTTAGAAGGGTCATTAAACCCTCTAATATTTCAAGAAGAAAATTTAATAGTCATGGGAAACAACACAAAAAAATTCACAATTAGATAACAAAATTACGTCTTTTTCTTCCTCTAGCTGTTGGAACTTTTGCTAGAGTTATGTTTTTTTGCTATCTCCACCTCTTCTTTTGCAGGTGATTTATTTTTTGGTTGCTACAACAAGTGTTTCCTGCCGAGACTGTCCAATCTCCTCCTCCACCTCCTTGATTATAACTACAGCCACTGGATTTGCTTGTTGTGCTAAATGAAGAACATCTGAATGAGATGTGGATATGTTTGTTTCAGCAATCATGACAGCTACCTCCGCCACCCCATCCTCCCTTGATAAAGTAGGAAGAACAGCAACAGGGATCTACTTTTGGTCACCCACCTTTCTTTTCCCCTTATCTTTGACTTTAGTCTAACCTTCTTCATTAGTTGGATTATTATTAGAAGATTCTTGCAGAGCTATCAATTGTGTAACTTGGGTAGACACACAGGTTTTAGTCTCATGACCAAATACCCCACAATGAATGCATCTTACAGGTACACCCTGGTACTTCACTTTAATTCTCACAATGTCCTCCTCACATTTTATAAAGAATTCCTTAGGCAGGATTGAATTTTTCTTAATTTCAACACACACTCTTGCAAAAGAAATCTGGTTCTCGGAAGCTGTGAGGTGATCCATGAACAGAGGTACTCCAATAGTACTTGCAATATGACTAAGCCCCTCACTATCCCAAAATTCCATGGGAACATTGTAAAATTTTACCCAAACAGGAATAGTGCCCTGGTCTTCCTTAGTTAGCTTCATCATTTTGTGCCATTTTTTCAAAATCGAAAGAATGCCGCCAATGTACCAAGGACCTCTATCAATAAACCTGTTTACAACTATCTTGATTTTCAAAAATATTGACTCGTACCTCCAAAAGCCCCAAATTCTTCCACATATTGAAAGCACTATTGTTGATATAGTTAAAGGGAAGTGTACGATTAATGAAATATCCAATCAGACATGATTCCCATTTAGCTAATGGGGATGGTACAGACATATCAATCATAGTAGTATTGTTTTGAAAACTTGAATCTTGATGAACAATCAAAACAATGAATTTTAATTTTACCTCATTTTTGGATGGCTCTGAAGCAACCTTAGTCTAACTTCTCTGCTCCTGAGGGTGCTGACCACAGTTTGCTCCAAAGTGCCCCATTCCACCAAGACCCTCACGATATACCCCACATCTTCTATGATTTCCTCCAATCAGGTCACGGTTTGGGGCCATATCTGGTAGAGGATGTTTAAGGTAAATTCTTTTCCAAAAGTAGCAACATTACTGCTCATCTCAGAGGCTTTTCCAGCCAAATCCGACAGGCCTAATCCACCGACATCCGATGTAGTAGCCTGGGCTTGCAACCATTGCTCTATCATTGTATCAAATCTACTAGCACCACTCGCTTCTGTAACAGGGAGGTTCAAAAACCTAGAGCTCTCTTCTCCATCTACCAGATCGAACCATGTAATGACTAGAAATGGAAGAAGAAGAAATATAGAAGGAAAAGAGTTATTTGGTGCTCTTATTCCAACCCAACAAACAGGTTATGAAACAATACAATGAATGAAATGGGCAATGTATTCCCTCTTATATTTATACACATAACTAACCCCTAACTGCCTTAACAGATTCAATAATTGGAATTACAATAACCAACCTCTAACTGCCCTAACAGATTTAGTGATTAGAATTACAAGAGTAAGCTTCCTAACCGACTCCTAACTGTTCATAACATTTCCTTCTCCTTCAAAAAAGCCTTGTCTCAAGGCTGGAAATCTAGAAATTATGAGTGGAACTCTTCATAGTACATCCAGGTAGCATCTTCAGGAAATGTTCTTGACCACTGAACCGACCATTGCACTACTGCCTTGTTGTTTTGTTTGACCATCCGCCTTTCTAACATAGCCACAGGTTCCATTTGCAGCATTCCTGCATCACTGACTGGAGGAAGAGTGAGTTGGAATAGGAATGACTTGTTGTCTCAACTTTTTTTTTAACAATGAAACATGGAAAACAGGATGTAATTTGGCAGAGCTAGGCAAATCCAGCGTGTAGGCTACCGTGCCCACCTTGCAATGACTTGGAAAGGTCCATAGAAATGTGGAGATAGCTTCATATTTCTCTGCAAAGCCAAAAAAGATTGTTTATAGGGCTGTAATCTCAAATACACCTAATCACCAATTGCAAATTCTCTTTCACTCCTTAGTTTGTCTGCATAATGTTTCATCTTGTTTTGTTCTTGCTGCAAGTTCTCTTTAAGCATTCTTAGAATGGAAGTCCTTTCCCTTGCCCAATTTTCCACTGTTGCTACTGGTGACCCTCCAGTGTTCATGAAATTGTGATCTAGTGGTGGCTGTCCATAAACTGCATAGAAAGGAGTTGTTTTGATTGAGGAATGATAAGAAGAGTTATACCACCATTCTGCCAAGGACAGCCAAGTTGACCACTGTCTAGGGCAATCACCACACATGCACCTCAAATAATTTTCCAAACACTTGTTCACTATTTTAGTTTGCCCATCTGACTATGGATGGTAAGCTGTACTAAGGCAATGCTCAATTCCCAAAACTCTAAGCAATTCTTGACAAAACAGACTTGTGAACACAACATCTCTATTAGAAACTATGGTGCTTGGAAGGCCATGAAGTTTGTAAACATTGTTTAGGAATAATTATGCCATATCCTTAGCAGTATAAGGGTGAGATAATGACATAAAATGGGCATATTTGGTTAACCTATCCACCACCACAAAGATAGTGGTCTGTCCATGTGATTTAGGAAGACCCTCAATGAAATCCATAGAGATATCACTCCATACCTTTTCAGGAACTGGAAAAGGTTGGAGTAACCCAAGTGGGTGAACATTTTCCCCTTTGAACCTCTGGCAAACTGAGCATTCAGATATGAAAAGCTGAACATCCTTCTTTAATCCCTTCCAATAAAAGGTCCTTTTGATCCGTCTAGTGGTTTTGTCTATACCTGAGTGGCACCCCATAGATGAGCTATGATAAGCAGCCATAAGTTGCTTCTTGAGATCCGGTGAATTCCCCACTACCAGACTTCCTTTGTAAGCTAGTGTACCATTTGCCCAAGAGAAACAGTGATGAGAGTTGGGGTCCTGCACTAACTCTATTATAAGCTGTTGTAATGCCAAGTCAGTTTGCCAACTGAGTTTGATTGTGGAAAGCCAAGTAGAATCTACTGCCAGTAAGGCATTTACAGTGGCAGGAAACAAATCTTCCCTCCTTGATAACGCATTAGCCACTTTGTTTTCTATTCCATGCTTGTAGGTGATCTCATAATCATAGCCAAGCAGTTTGGCAATCCATTTTTGCTGGAAGGAGGTTGCAACTCTTTGCTCTAGTAGGTATTTCAAGCTTTGGTGGTCAGTCTTGATAATGAAATGTCGCCCAAGCAAGTAATGCCTCCATTTGAGGATTGCTAAGACTACAACCATTAACTCTTTTTCATAGGTGGAGAAAGTCAAATATTTCCTTGACAATCCTTTACTCCAAAATCCAATTGAATGCCCCTCCTGCATTAGTACTGCTCCTAATCCTCTCTATGAAGCATCTGTTTCAATAATGAATTCTTTGGTGTAATTAAGGAGAGCTAGGACTGGTAAGGTCATCATAGCGGACCTGAGAGCATGAAAAACTGATGTTGATTCATCAGTCCAATTAAAAGACTCCTTCTTCAACAAATTGTTTAATGGAGCTGAAATCTACCCATAATTCTTCACAAATCGTCTCCAGTTAAACCAAGGAATCCTCGTAACTGTTTGAGGGTGTTAGGAATTAGCCAGTTAGCCACGGCCTCAAGTTTGCTAGCATCTGCAGAAACACCCTTGTCGGAGACCAAGTGGCCGGGTACTCAACTTCTTGTTTGGCAAAGACACACTTAGACCTTTTAGCAAACAAGCTGTGCTTCTGTAAGAGTTGTAAGGTCAACTTTAAATGGGATAAGTACTCAGTCAAGGTTTTGCTAAAAATCAGTATATCATCAAAGAAAACTAAGATAAACTTCCTCAAATATTCCTTAAAGACCTCATTCATGAGACTTTGAAAAGTTGAGGGTGCATTTGTCAACCCAAAAGGCATGACTAGGAACTCACAATGTCTGCCATGAGTCCTAAAAGCTGTTTTTGGTATGTCAGAGGCATGCACTCTAACTTGGTGATATCCAGCCCTCAAATCAAGCTTAGAAAAGAAAGAAGCACCACAGAGCTCATCTAATAACTTATCAATTGCAGGTATTGGAAACTTATCCTTCACAGTAATGGTATTTAAAGCCTTGTAGTCAACACACATACGTCAAGTTCCTTCTTTCTTTTTAACTAACAAAACAGGTGCTGAGTAAGGACTGACACTTGGTTGAATGACCCCCGAATGACGCATCTCTTTAACTTGTTTTTCTATCTCAGTCTTTTGGAAATAAGGGTACCTGTAAGGTCGTATGTTTGGAGGTTTTGCACCTGGTTTTAAGGGAATGTGGTGGTCTTGGCTTCTTGCTGGAGGCAAGCTTTTGGGTTCTTGGGATACTATTGTAAATTGGGACAACAACTGCTCCATTGTAGGTATATTAGCTACTGCTAGAGAAACAGCTTATACAACATAAATATGAGCCACAAACTCGTGAGGTTTCTTCTGTAGTAATTTCTGCATGTGTGCAGCATCCACCAACTTGGATTTCCCTTGCTTTCCACCCCACAGAACATGCCTCCTATTGTTGAGGGTGAAATCCATACTGAGATTTTTGAAATCCCATTGCACAGGACCCAATGTAGCCAACCATTGAATCCCAAGAACCATATCACACCCTTTGAGTTCCAAAACCCTCATGTCTGTTTGGAAGACTACCCCTTGCATCTCCCATTTGACCCCTTTACAAGCCGTTCTTTGGTCATCATGTTCCATCAGCAACAAACACTGTCAAGGGATCAGTGTCAACAGTCTCTACACCTGCTTTCTTAACCACTTCTTGGTTCAAAAAGTTATGGGTGCTACCAGTATCAATCAAAATCACCACTTTTTGTTTTTTGACCAACCTATGTACCCTCATGGTTCTGTAAGAGACTGAACTAGTTATTGCGTTAATAGAAATCTACAACTCACCTTCTTGTTCCAGGACTTCCTCACTTTTCTCCTCCTGTGTAGGTTCTTGATCGAAGTCCTCTTGGTCCCATTCCAAAACATACAACTGCTTTTGCTTGCATTGATGTCCCTATGTGAACTTTTCATTACACTTGAAACACAACCCTTTTGCCCTCTTTTCCTCCAACTCTTTTGGTAACTCTCTTCGAATGGCAGGAAAAGAATTAGGTTTGGATTGCCCATAGGAAAAAATTTCTCCAGTTCTTAGTGGTAGCTTGGTTTTCTGGGCAACTGCCTCAATACTGAGTTCCTATAACTTGGCTAAACCGATGGCTTGCATGGTAGTTGTAGGTTTAAACATCAAGACATTGGCCCGTATCTCGTCCTTTAATCCACTAATGAAGCAACTAGTAAAGAAATGTTTAGGTAGGCCTTGGGTTTTGTTAGCAAGAATCTCGAATTGTTCCTGATAATCCCTGACAGATGATGTTTGCTTCAATTTGGTTAATTCACCAACAGCATCCTCATATACATCAAAACCAAAACGAGAAATCAACCCATTTTTTAAATAGATCCTAATTAACCAAAGCGTGTGTTTTCTCAAACCATTGATACCATTGTAGAGCCCTATCTTCCAAATGCAAGATTGCCAATTTCACCTTATTATTGTCTTCAACACAGTTATATTCAAAAATCCTTCGCATTTGTAAACCCAACCTGACGGATTATCACCAAAGAATTTAGGGAAGTCAATCTTGGCATACCTAGTTCCAAACCTAGGGAAAGGTTGAGATTAGGAAGACTCTGCTCTGAATTAATTGGAACTCAACCCTAGATTTTCGGGTACCCCAGGTATAGATTCGCGTTGCTTCCCATACACATGAGCCGCCACCTGATCATACTTGAAAGTCACTAATGCCATGAACTCCTTGATTTCTACTAGAGTGTTCTTGATTTCCTCTGTTTCTTTTGCGGAATTGACTTGTTGTTCTTTCAAAATTCGAAAGGAATCTTTGAGTCTCTTGAGATCTTGACTCCTAGTCCCATCTGCTATTGAAAATTGATCGCTTCACAGGCCGAGAAATGCCTGCTCTAATACCAATGTAATGGCTAGAAATGGAAGAAGAAGAAATATAGAAGGAAAATAGTTATTTGGTGCTCTTATTCTAACCCAACAAAAAGGTTATGAAACAATACAATGAATGAAATGGGCAGTATATTCCCTCCTATATTTATACACATAAGCAACCCCTAACAACCCTAACAGATTTAGTAATTGGAATTACAATAACCAAACCCTAACTGCCCTAACAGATTTAGTGATTGGAATTACAAGAGTAACCTTCCTAACTAACTCCTAACTGTTCATAATAGACCAATTTGGGTTTGGAACCACCGGAGTCAATTGAGAATCTTGATGAAGTTATGTGATGAGGTCACTGAATCGATTTGAAATATCTTAAATTGAACCCGCCGTACCTGTGATACCTCTGTTTCGCAATATGTTAATTGGTCCTTAATATGAATGTGATTATGTGTTTTGATATGATTTTGTGCAGCCATTATGTGAAAATATGTGGTTTTGAATTCCTATCTGTTCACTGTAGGAATATCTGTTTGATTATCTGCTTTGGAAATTAAATTAAAGGCCTTATCGGTCACAAAACCCGAAATTGATTGTGCCATTGTGATTAGCGTAATTTTTAGAGCCTACAGTGGAATTTAATTGAAAATTTATTTGGGTCAGATTAAATCGATTAAATTGATGAATTCAGTGCCCAATTATTTAATAATATTAAATAATGGTTAGTGGGACTTTATGTGAGAGGCCATATATACTCAATTTGTACATTTGAGCTCAAAACCAGATTTTGTGTCTTGGAATAGAGAGAGAGCCGACCTTGAGAGGGAAATGAGGCATCTTGGTGTATTTTGGCTTGTAAATTGTGAATTGGGAAGGCTAGGTGCAAGACTTGGCCATAATTGTGAAGATTAAGCTCCTAGGTAAATGAATTCATGAATTTTAAGTTACCATCTTGTGAATTCAAATTTAATTAATGGTCAAGAGCATGAGTTAGACTGATTATGTTGAATTTGAAGTCTTAGAACACATGCATGTAAGAAATTGCCATGAATCTCCATGTTTGAGCTTAAAGTATGTAATCCATGTTGAGTTTTGATTATTGACCATGTATTTGATCACCTCCTCACCAATTGAGTTGAAGATGATATGTATATTTCACATGCAAGTGTAAATCATGGGAGTTTGAGTCTTGCATGTTTGAATCTAGTGTGTTGGTGATGGGTTTGAGTTAAATTGAGCCATGCATGTGATTTAATTGTGAAATTGAGCTTCATTATGTTATAATTTGGTGTTTATACCATGTTAGAGTGTGTATATGTCAAAATTGAGCCAAAATCATGCATTTGGAACCTTTGAACATCAAGATGAAGCTCAAGAACACAATCTGGGAAACCTAGAATTTTGATATCCGCTCGAGCGGGGTAACGGCCGCTCGAGCGGGAAAATCGTGCTCCTAGCACTTTTTGCAGACATGGTTCCCGCTCGAGCGTGGAAGTTGACGCTCGAGTGGGGAGCTATGTAGACAGGCCATCCGCTCGAGCGGTAGAGTTCATGCTAGAGCGTGATTTTGATGTAACCAGTACTTTTGCAGGCCCTAAGGGTCTGCTCGAGCGGGGAAGTCCACGCTCGAGCAGGGACCCTATTTTCTGAAATTCTGAAAATGCATTCTGTGTTCTGTTTTCCGTTCCCTTTCACTTCTAAGCACTCTTAGGCATACTTTGAGCATTGTAATTGAATTAAAGAGATAAGAATGAAGCCTAAAGAGGAATGTGTGAATTAAAGAACGGATTGAGTTATTTGTGACCCATATATGTTATGTGATGTGTAGGGTCAAGCTCCAGGGCATCCACAAGCCGATCACTGTGAGTAATATCTTATCAAGATATCTGAAATATATTGTTGTCCAATTGCTCACTTCTATGTAAGTTTTATAAGTTTGTCGATTCAATTGGTGGACAAAGTTTTGAAATGAATAAATGGACCGAAAGTTGTTTTGACATGAATGAGTGGGCCGAAGGCCGTTTTGACACAAATGAATGGGCCAAAGGCTGTTTTGACATGAATAAATGGACCGAAGGTCGTTTTGACACAAATGAATGAGCCAAAGGCCGTTTTGATATGAATAAATGGACCGAAGGTCGTTTTGGCATAAATGAATGGACCGAAGGTCGTTTTGACATGAATAAACGGACCGAAGGTCGTTTTGGCATGAATGAATGGACTGAAGGTCGTGTTGACATGAATAAATGGACCGAAGGTCGTTGTGTGTTGGGCACCCCAATATTTGGCAAGGCTTAATAAGAATTTGTGTAGAACATGAATAAAGTGAGGGCATACGAGTTGGCAGACTCTTTCACAGCCCGACTTAATAGTCCGGAAAGAATAGTACAAGGGATGGCAGAGATCTTGAGACAACAATGTCAGTTGTCGCTACAGCAAGAACCTTTGCCACCAAAAGTGTAAGAAACACCGAGGAGTTGTTATCGGATTTTTGGGGTTTGTTATAGGTGTGGTAAAATGGACCATATGGTAAGGAACTGTCCCCGAATTGAACAAATCTGAATAAATCTTCTGCCTCAGTTGGATTCGTACCAATGGTAGGAATTGTTGCTCAAGATAGAGTAATTGCACTTGTCCCAGGAAGTACTCAGAATGCTGTAACCGTTATCCCAGGTATCTATACTGTTATAAACGAATGCTTATGTGTTGATTGATTCCGAATTAGTACATGTGTACATCTTTGCTTGGGATATTAATTGATTCGGATTGACATGTTCTTTCGTATCTGCTGCATGTGTATTTAAATTGGTTAAACCCACAAGATTGAGACCGTATCCCTTAAATGTATATATTCCATTTGAGAAATTTGTGAAATACGTATTGGGATATTGATTAACTCTATACATGCGCATGTACATCTAAACCTATGCTTAGGGTGATTTGTTATACTACTGTCCTCCATGATTAAACCACAAGAATTATGACTTTGTGATTGTGTGGCGGAGTTGAGCACCCTAAATGATAAACTCTATAATTGTGAGACCATGCATTTTGATCGGTAGAAAATTGACTGGATTATGTGACTATACTGGGCTCGACTCATAAACCTACATTTTGTGACTAATTTGGAACTTTTGTGTAACAGACCCTATCTTATGTACAACTGAGGAACTCTGTTTAATGTGTTACTGTGCACCATGTGCTTGTCTATGAGACTTGTTTGGGAATTGCCGTATTGATTATGGTACATACCTCCTGATCTGAATAACTGCATGTTTATGCAACTACCCCTGAATTTATGTAGTCAATGTCATATTGTACATAACTTGAAATGCTTTGATATGAACAGCTGTGATGAATAATTCTGATATGACTTTGAGAACTGATAAACTTAGGGCAGTTGAGAAACCATCACCCATGTACCTAAGCAGATGAAGTATGCCTTACAAAACTGAATGTGCCCTATTTGAGAAAATTTTTATCTGATTCGATCTGATAGAACCTTTGCCTGATATTGTCTTGATGGAACCCTCATTTGATATAATCTGATAGAACCTTCGTTTGGTTTAATTTGGCAAGACCTGTGTCAGGATTGGTTTGATAAGACCCTATATCTAATTTAATTTTGTAAAAAGGGATTGAGGATTGCCTGTAAATAAATAGCCAGAATATTCTTGGCAGAAAAACTGATAGACCCAAAACTTGAATCTGTTTGGAGTACTTGACCTATTTGAAAGACCTTTTGTGGGCTATCAACAGATTGATCTAACCACGAACACCGTTAAGGATCAACCTTCAACTATTTGGGACATATGTGTTATAAATGAATAGAATTGTACAAATCCCGTGATTGGGCGTCTTAAGGAACAATGCTGGTGTGTTGTCATATTCTTGCTCGTTTGACGCTATGGAAACCGATGACAACAGATTGATTTGATTGTGAACCGTAGTGAATATTTATCCTCGACTAATCAGAATATGTTTCATGTGTTTGCTTCAGTGTTATCGGATTTCAGGAAATCGGGTTATAGTAAGTGGTATTGTGTTTGTTTTGATGACATTCTTGAGACGTCTTTTCGTGCTAGGGAACGTTAAGCCTATGTAGCACCTTTGTTGAGAAATCTCTTTTGCCACTGACAGTTTTGTACGGGTGGGTTTGTCTAATCGATCTCGAGTCGGCCACCGACGGTCGTGAACAGGTGTGCTTTGATTCCGAGATGATTATTCCTTTGTTTTGTTCGGAATGTCATCTTTTGGTATTATGTGGATGTTTTAACATCCAAAAAGCTTTGAGAAACCCTGATTATCCGAAGATGTGTAAATTGTGTTTGACGTGTAATTGATTGTTTTGATATTACCCTTGACGTCATGGGGATTAATGCATGAATTGTCTTATGCTTTGGATAACTATCAGATGATGTTGAGAGACTCGATGGAACCGGGAATTGCATATTAAACCGAATTGTAAACTGTAGGATGATTGAGGGAACATGTATTATGTTAGAAATGGACTGCTTAAGTGTTATTGTACTTTACAATTGGTACTATGGGGATACATGAGTTACGTATGTCGTGTGGTGGATTGTTTCGTTGTTATCCTTGTTGACTCGGGGATTTGTACCCGGATTCACTTTAAATTCCTGAAGACTTTTGATTAACCTTGAATAACTGTGATGACAAACTGAATTAAATACCAAATCGGATTATGAATTGCGGAATTGTTGGAGAATGAATTGAACTTTTGTGACAAGGGAATAGACCGAACTCCTATGGTAAAGTTAGTTGGCTTTTGAAATAAATATGTTAGCGACCTATTGTGAAGAAGGAAATTGTTGAAATTGTGTCTAAATGTTTTCGGTGCCAACAAGTCAGAGTTGAATAACAGTTATTGGCGGAACTACTGCAACCTCTGTCTATTTCGGAATGGAAATGGGAATGTGTAACTACGAATTTCATTGTGAGACTACCTCGGACTCCCAAGGTATAAGTCCCGTTTGAGTTTTTGTGTATGGGATTACTAAATTGCTCGTTTCCTCCCTGTGAAATTTTGTATAATGCTTGTAGATTAGCCGCTGTTACATTAATAAGGTTGCTTGTTTGCATGGGGTCCCAATATCCATTGTTTAGACAGGAACCCTAAAATGTGTTCGGATTCTGACAAGCCTTCAAGAGCCAATGGGGACTGAATTGTGATTCGGCGCTGTTTTTCATCCGAAAATCGATGTATAATTATAAAGAACTTTTGGGAGAAATGCTCCAAATATGTGCAGTAGATTTTTCGGGGAGTTTAGGAGATTTATCCATTGTTGGCAGACTTTGCTTACAACCACAGGCTACACTCTAGATTTGGTGTGACACCATGCAAGTCTTGTATGGAGGAAAAGTTGAGTCTTTGACTGATTGAGAACAGAGTGTTGCTTGATTTTGAGACTAAGCAGGTAACTATCAAAAGGATTGGAACCGTTGAATGAAAAGTGTTCTGAATTGTTTCGACTAAACGTAAATTAAGTTTGGAGGACCAAACTTCCTAAAGAGGGGAAGACTGTGATACCCCTGTTCCGTAATATGTTAATTGGTCCTTAATATGAATGTGATTATGTGTTTTGATATGATTTTGTGCAGCCATTATGTGAAAATATGTGGTTTTGAATTCCTATCTGTTCACCGTAGGAATATTTGTTTGATTATCTGCTTTGGAAATTAAATTGAAGGCCTTATCGGTCACAAAACCCGAAATTGATTGCGCCATTGTGATTAGCGTAATTTTTAGAGCCTACGGTGGAATTTAATTGAAAATTTATTCGGGTCAGATTAAATCGATTAAATTGATGAATTTAGTGCCCAATTATTTAATAATATTAAATAATGGTTAGTGGGACTTTATGTGACAGGCCATATACACTCAATTTGTACATTTGAGCTCAAAACCAGTTTTGTGTCTTGGAATAGAGAGAGAGCCGACCTTGAGAGGGAAATGAGGCATCTTGGTGTATTTTGGCTTGTAAATTGTGAATTGGGAAGGCTAGGTGCAAGACTTGGCCATAATTGTGAAGATTAAGCTCCTAGGTAAATGAATTCATGAATTTTAAGTTACCATCTTGTGAATTCAAATTTAATTAATGGTCAAGAGCATGAGTTAGACTGATTATGTTGAATTTGAAGTCTTAGAACACATGCATGTAAGAAATTGCCATGAATCTCCATGTTTGAGCTTAAAGTATGTAATCCATGTTGAGTTTTGATTATTGACCATGTATTTGATCACCTCCTCACCAATTGAGTTGAAGATGATATGTATATTTCACATGCAAGTGTAAATCATGGGAGTTTGAGTCTTGCATGTTTGAATCTAGTGTGTTGGTGATGGGTTTGAGTTAAATTGAGCCATGCATGTGATTTAGTTGTGAAATTGAGCTTCATTATGTTATAATTTGGTGTTTATACCATGTGTGGAGAAGTAGTTTTGGAAATACTCTTCAGATCCTGGGAGACACTCCTGATCCTCAGCTTAGTCACCTGCAAAGGCAAACACTCCGGTCGGGGGTGCCGGGGTTAGCACTCCGACGGGCAAGTCAGTTCTTATACTCAAGAAAGCTTGTTTTACTAAGTTTAGTGAAGTGATTCTTACATACCTTTCTAGATCTGAAGCTCTTGTATTTATACTCATTTTCTAGACCTCGGGTCCAGAGCCCACTTTTTACTTATTATCCTTTTGTTTATTCCAACATACATCTCCCCATCTATTCGGCAATTTCTATATATTCGGTATCTTAGTTGATTAGTACAGAGCCGAACAGTCTCTAACTTCTGGGATACATCCCTGCCGACTCTTCTATTTATTCAGCTCCCACAATTGCCCCCTAAGCATTCTCCCAACGTTTGTTGGCTGGAGTGCTTGGTTCCGAATTTTGAATGCCCAACCAAAATTTTGGGGATCGGGCCCACAAAGCATACGTCTAAGTACACCCTCTTTTGGTTGTCGTACCGACTTCCCGCCTCTTCGTACATATCTATTCATTGCATTTTAAAAGATTGGCATCCCTTCGGATTCGCATTCCATGATACTGGTCGCTAGGTTGCCCTTTGGATCGTTCTTGCAATTTTGCCTCCTCTAATATCTTCACCCTCCGTAAGTTTTCCACTTCTTTGCTTCGAGAACTACTCCCATTTTATTCTTCGGTATATTTGTGCCAACTGTAGAGTATGGCGAAGCATTTGAAAGACCTCATCTCATCAGATCGAATTGCTGGTTTTAGACGCCATTTTTCTGTTCCTGATGACGTCCGTCTGTCACTTTTGGCAGACGGTACCCTTGACATGGAGAGGGAGGACGAAACCACAATCGTCTTTCCTCTCTTGTCAATCGCTAAGGGTGGAGTCCGCTTCCCTCTACACCCATTTCTGAGGGTTGTGCTTCGCCATTGGGATTTAATCCCTTCTCAACCTAACGTGAATTTCTTTAGAATTATAATGGGGATTGTAGCATTGAATTGTCGCCTTGAAATTAACCTTGGCATTCCGGCTATCCGGCACTGCTATGCCTTGGCTAAGTCTTCCGGTCGGCAAGGGCGTTATTTCCTCAGAGCTAAGGATATCGACCATCAACTAATCACTATGCTTTCCAGCTCTGGGAAACGAGTTGATGATGTTATGGTCGTTGTCCAGGGCAACTGGGAATTTGGTGAAGGGGAGGATCGTGTTGACCCTATTCCTAGACGGAGGGACGAGCCAGGTCGCTGAGTATCTTCTTGTTTTTGTCATGTGTTCATTTTTATTGTAAAACCTATTCCGTTGAAATCTTACGGCTTCGTCTCGTGCAGGGAGGGGTTTGAAAAAGGTACTATCTTCCACCCACGACGCCTTTCTTTCAGATATTAGGGTTGCTCTCAGGTATTTCGGCCGTCGAAGTCTTCAGAAACAGGAGAGGGCGGCTCACATTCTGCTTTGTTACGAGCCGACATACACAACCTTCTTGGCGGCGGAAAACATACCAATTCCTAAGGGTGAAGATTCACTTACTGCTCTTATTCTGTCTGACTTCAGAAACTTGAGGCAGGTAGGCTTTGAAGGGTCCGATTCGGAGTGAAATGAGGTAGCTAATATCGCCGACTCAGATCAATCTGAGACCGAGTCTGAGGAGGTATTGGATTCCGCCAATCCTCCATTTACATCGGGACCAGGGGATTTTCCTTCTGCCGATGTTTTTCAACACTTAGAGGATCTTCCCATCATAGACTCTGCGGATATGGCCGGATTGAGTCTGACAAAGCTTGCTAAAAAGGCGAACGCGAAGAGGTTAGCCGCACGACAAAGAGCGGAGGGCCTTTCGTTTGAAATGCCGCCCGCCACCAAATCTCGACTCCCCCTTCCTGTTGCCGAATCAGCGTCCTTGGGGGTTGTAGAGGAGACGGAAAAAGGTCAGAATGCCGAATCTCCGTTGGTCGGGGAAGTCGGCCAAAAATTTGAGAAAAAAGCAGGGAAACGTTCTGCTAACCTCAAGGCCGGTTCAGACGAACAAGGTGGTAAGCGTCCTCGATTGGAGGGATCTAATGAGGTTGTTCCGAGATTGTCCCAAATGAAGTGTTACCGCAGCCGAAGTTGGCTGACATGAAGGCGGCTGCTTCCAAAGTATTCGAAGCTGGGAAAGATGCTGGGCTAGCCGAATATGTGGACCAGGTCCCGCGGTTTGAAAACAGGGGGTTCAAGCATGGCTGGCACAAAGCCCTTGCTGCAGCTGGAGTTTCATTGACTACGCCAGTGTCGTATGAGCAGGTGGATGTCGAGCCGTTGGAGACTGATTCGAAATTTGGGCAATTGACTGTTAGGATTTCACAAATGTATTAGGATTTTACTGATGTATTGTTACAATCATTTTGTCAGACATTTTTGTGCAGGCTTATAGCTTATTTATTTTGCATATATAAAATGTCATGAGTTGTGCTCAATTTTGCTAATGAAGAATGATATTACTTAATTTTGAGCTCGGACGATCGGACTAAGGAACCTGCCCTTGCCTTAGCCAGGGCGCGGGCGAGGAACCGAATGAGCCGATGGCTCTGAATCAAGGGCTGGCTGAGGCATAAATTACTCGGCGTTATCATTTGAAAATACAGCCGGCTAGATCAATGAATCCGATCTTGCCCCAGCGATCTTAGGCTAACTGGCGACAGCACTTGAAATATAACCGACTAGATTAATGAATCTGCCCTTGCCTTAGCTAGGGCGCGAGCTTGAGGAACCGAATGAGCCGATGGCTCTGAATCGTGGGCTGGCTGAGGCATAAATTACTCGGTGTTATCATTTGAAAATACAGCCGGCTAGATCAATGAATCCGCCCTTGCCCCAGCGATCTTAGGCTAACCGGCGACAGCACTTGAAATATAGCCGACTAGATTAATTAATCTACCATTGCCTTAGCCAGGGCGGCTAGATCAATGAATCCGCCCTTGCCCCAGCGATCTTAGGCTAATCGGTGACAGCACTTGAAATATAGCCGACTAGATTAATGAATCTGCCCTTACCTTAGCCAGGGCGCAAGCTTGAGAAACCAAATGAGCCGATGGCTCTGAATCGTGGGCTAGCTGAGGGGCGTATGACGTTTGGCGTTCAGTCTTTCTGACGTTTTCTCGGGGGAGCTGCATGTACCCAAAATAAATGGGCGAGTTCATGCCAACAACTTGACTCATTTCTATTCAGGCTCAATCCAAACCTAGCAGGGGCCAACATTGGCTGGGTTTAGCGGTCAAAATGAATCGCAGAAGCGAGCCTATTCACACGAGAAGAAGAGCATCCATGGATCGGGAAAAAGAGAGGCCCTCTAGTCGTTGAAGTAGATCACCCTGAAAGGACGGACAACGGGGAGGTTCCCCGTGCCCACGACCGCAAGTTGAGCCTGACGCGGCGCCACGACCGTTGAGTTTTGCGGTTCTCGTGAAGAATAGACCAATGACGGAGGCGGATTCTATAATTAAAGACCCAGATGTGGCAGTCGAGTTCGCTCGGCAGATTTTTCCGCCAGAGGTCCAACAGTCGATGGTCGGACGTGGAGATTTCGAAGTATTTTGGGATGGTATACATGGGGTTATCAAGGGACTGTATAGCGCTTATGAAGTCGGGATGCGTTTGCACGAAGCCCGACGCGAGAGTGAGAAAAACAACGAAAAGAATCGTAGTCTGGAGGCCCGCGCGAAAAAGGCTGAGAGTGAGCTTCGGGAGCTGAAGGGTGTTCGAGCGGCCGAGTCGGTGGTGGACAGTCAAGCGAAGAGCATCAGGGAGAGGGCGAACCGAGAGGCCTTGGGTTATGAGAGAGGATATCGGGACGGCTTGAAGGCCGGGATCAAGAAGACCAAAACAGGCCTAGCTGAGGAAGTCTGCCGATGCGAAAATCGTGGTTTCAAGCATGGCTGGATCAAGGCCCTTCAAACCGTGGAAGCTCTTGGGTCCGTGGGCATAAATTCGGCTTCACCCCTATATCATCGGCATTACCTTCCGTATCCCGAGTTCGAAGTTGAGAAAAGCGACGACGAAGACGCTGACTTAGTGGGCCATAATGTTAAATAAATAGAATTTCTTTATCAAATGCTTGAAATGTTTAGCGGCTTTTTAATAAATAGAATTTCTTTATTAGCAGCTTTTGAAATGTTTTGCGCGTAATTAAACGCCCTATCTCAATTTATTGTCAGCTTTTGTGTTGCGTAATGTAAACGTTCGAACATGCATCGATCGGCTCCAATTAAGAACCATGTAGTCGGTTAGTTAAATCGTGACCCCCACGAAGGGTGCTCCGAATCCGAAGACTTGTTTGGCTAATCGTGGTATCCAGGAAGGGCGCTCTAAATCCGGAGACTTATTCGGCCCTCAAATGTCATGCACCCAAAGGGGCTCCGAATCCGAAGACTTGTTTAGCCAATCATGGTATCCACGAAGGGCGCTCCGAATCCGGAGACTTATTCCGCCCGCAGATGTCATGCACCCAAAGGGGCTTCGAATCCGGAGACTTGTTTGGCCAATCGTGGTATCCACGAAGGGCGCTCCGAATCCGGAGACTTATTCGGCCCTCAGATATCATGCACCCAAAGGGGCTCCGAATCCGGAGACTTGTTTGGCCAATCGTGGTATCCACGAAGGGCGCTCCGAATCCGGAGACTTATTTGGCCAATCGTGGTGTCCACGAAGGGCACTCCGAATCCGGAGACTTATTCGGCCCTCAGATGTCATGCACCCAAAGGGGCTCCGAATCCGGAGACTTGTTTGGTCAATCGTGGTATCCACGAAGGGCACTCCGAATCCGGAGACTTATTTATCCAATCGTGGTGTCCACGAAGGGCACTCCGAATCCGGAGACTTATTCGGCCCTCAGATGTCATGCACCCAAAGGGGCTCCGAATCCGGAGACTTGTTTGGCCAATCGTGGTATCCACGAAGGGTGCTCCGAATCCGGAGACTTATTTGGCCAATTGTGGTGTCCACGAAGGGCGCTCCGAATCCGGAGACTTACTTGGCCAACAAGAAGCGTATGAGCTGGGGAATAAAAACGAGAAAATTTTGCATTATAGCAGAGTATGTACAGGTACCAAGCCCACAGATCGGGTCATTGGTAAAATTTTTGTAGATGCGTTGAATTCCAAGGCTGTGGCAGGCTTCTTCCTAACATGTCCGAGAGCCGATATGCTCCTGTTCCTGCAATGGAGTCTACTTGATAGGGGCCATCCCAGTTCGGACCCAGCTTTCCGTCGGCCGGTCTCCGGTTGGCTGGAAGTACTTTTTTCAGGACCAGCTCTCCTGGGGCGTAACGGCGCAACTGAACTCGTTGATTGTACGACTTAGCGAGCTGCTGCTGATACCGTGCCATAGAGGCCAGGGCGCGGTCTTTTTGTTCCTCAATTAGATCCAGATCTAGGGCGAGCATCATGTCATTTCGGCCCATATCAAAGGCTTGAGATTTCAAAGTCAGGAGGCCGATTTCCAGGGGTAAGATTGCTTGAGTTCCGAAGCACAGAGCGAACGGCATTTCTCTGGTGGACCTCCTTGGCGTTGTGCGATGCGCCCACAATACACTCGGCAATTCTTCGACCCATTTGCCTTTGGCTTTTTCCAGCCTCTTTTTGATGCCGTCCAAGATGGTTTTGTTAGAGGCTTCAGCTTGACCGTTACTCTGGGGGTACGCGGGCGTAGAGAAGTAAGGCATGATACCGTATTTGCTACACAGCTCTCGGTACACGGCACAATCGAACTAGGTGCCATTGTCTGAGATGAGAGCTCTTGGGATGCCAAATCACGTAATGATGTTTCTCCATACAAATCGCTTTATGTCAGCATCTCGTATAAGTGTTAGAGCCTCCGCTTCGACCCATTTTGTAAAGTAATCTGTTGCTACGATTAAGAATCGCTTGTTTCCTGGGGCCCTCGGCAACGGTCCTACGATATCAAGCCCCCATTGAGCAAACAGCCAGGGACTGGTGATAGAGTTCAACCCTTCGGCGGGTAAATGGGTTAATGGGAAAAACTTTTGGCATTGTTCACATCTTTTAACATAGTTTTCTGCGTCGGCTCTCATTATCGGCCAATAATACCCCTGTGTTATAGCTCGATGGGCCAGGCGTCTCATAAAGTGGGCACCACAAATTTGCCCTCATGTATCTCAGTTAGAAGCTCTTCCACTTTATCCGGGTGTACGCATTCCAAATAGGGACCGGAGAGGGACTTTTTATAAAGCCCTCCTTGTGGATCCAGATAGTATCGCAGGGCCTTATTGCGTAGCTTGTGTGCTTCTTTTTTGTCTTCTGGGAGTTGTTCAGAAGAGAGAAATCCAGCAATGGGGTCCATCCAGCTTGATGCGGGTTCTATAACATTGACGTGGGTTTTCTCCGAAGGGCCAATACTCGGCTCCGGGATGAAACCTACTTCAATGGTCCGTTTGAGCTCAGAATTGATGGCGGAGGCTAGGCATGCCAGGGCATCTGCGTGTGTGTTCTGATCACGTGTTATTTGGTTCAATTCGTGATGGTCAAACTTCGTTAGCAAAGAGTTGGCCGTTTTCATATAGGCCGCCATACGGTCGTCTTTTGCAGCGTACTCCCCCTTCAGCTAGTTGATGACCAATTTTGAGTCACAAAACACTAGCAAACGCCGAGCGCCGAGAATATGTGCATTCCGTAGACCGGCTAAGAGGGCTTCATACTCGGCCTTGTTATTTGATGCTTCGAAGCCAAGCTTGATGGCCTGCTCTATTACTGCGCCGTCGGGAGACATGATTACTACGCCGGCGCCGTAGCCCCGTTGGTTAGATGATCCATCACAGTATAGCTGCCAAATATCCCCGACATAAATTCTCCAGTTCGGCTTTGATCGAACTTCAGCCTTTGGAAGAACGTCGGCGGGTTTAAGGTCGGAAAGCCCGCCTATGAATTCACTAACAAAGTCGGCCAGCACCTGTCCCTTGATTGCGGTTTTGGGTAAAAACTGAATGTCATATTAGCCGAGTTCAAGAGCCCATTTTCAAACACGTCCTGATGCTTCCGTGACCAGAGTAATCTTGATCGGAGGGATAATCATATCACTTCAATGCTATGCCCCTGGAAGTAATGCATCAGTTTTCTTGCTGCCATGACCAAGGCTAGGATGAGTTTTTCCAGTGGAAGATAACATGTCTCGGCATCGACCATTGCCTTGCTCACATAATACACTGGCCGTTGCTGCCGTTCCTCTTCTTTTAATAGTACGGCGCTGACGGCCCTATCGGAGACTGCCAGATACAGAATAAGGGGATCACCGGCAGCTGGTGTTGTCAAGAGAGGTACTGACTGGAGGTAAGTCTTGACGGTGAAAGTCGCCGCACTTTTCGGCGGACCATTCAAAAGCTTTGCCTTGACGTAGCATCTGGAAGAATTGTCTGCAGCGGTCTGTTGACCGACTGATGAATCTATTGAGTGCAGCGGCCATCCCCATCAACTTTTGGACTTCTTTCACTGATCGGGGGGAACCGAGTTCCAAGATTGCTGTGACTTGCCTCGGGTTGGCTTCGATTCCACGGTGGTTGACGATATAACCCAGGAATTTGCCGGAACCAATTCCAAATGCGCATTTGGAGGCGTTCAGTTTCATTTTGTATTTGCGCAAGATGCCGAATGTCTTCTCTAGATCGGCTATGTGATCCTGTTCTTCTTTGGACTTTACCACCATATCGTCGATGTAGACTTCCATAGTGTGGCCGAGTTGTTCTTTGAACATAGCGATGACCAGCCTTTGGTAAGTTGCCCCTGCATTCTTCAGCCCAAAAGGCATAACTTTGTAGCAGTAGGTTCCTCTTGGGGTGAGGAATGCAGTTTTGTCCTGGTCATCTGGATGCATGGCAATCTGATGATAGCCTCTGTAAGCATCGAGGAAACTCATGCGTTGGTGGCGCGTCGTTGCATCAACGAGTTGGTCGATTCTAGGTAAGGGAAAGCAGTCATTGGGGCAAGCTTTGTTTAGATCCGTGAAGTCGACGCACACTCGCCAAGTTCCATTTTTCTTCTTCACCACCACTGTGTTGGAGAGCCATGTGGGGTAGGTGACTTCTCTAATTGCCCCGGCGTCAAGCAGTCTGTCGACTTCTTCTATGACGACAGCAGTGTGCTCTGTGGCAGACCGACGACCTTTCTGAATGATGGGCTTGCATGTGGGGTCGACGTTCAGGTGGTGCTGTGAAACTGATGGGTCTATACCCGGCATCTCGTACGGAGTCCACTCAAAGACGTCGAGGTTGGCGAGTAGAAAGGAGATCAGCTGCTGTCTATCGACTTGGTTTAAAGAGGTGCCGATCATGAAGAACTTCTCCGGGCTTCCATCGATGTCAACTCGGTCTAAACCTTCCGTGGCCTTTTCGCTTGGTTGCTGCCCGACGTCATCCAGGATTTCCCGATTGGGTACCTCAATGGAGTTTACCTGCAATTCCTTTGGCATTTTGGCGGCCAGGAGGTAACATGCTTGTGCCGATTTTTGGAAGCCGCGGATCTGCTTAATGTCGTGTTCTGTTGGGAAACATAACAATTGATGGTAGGTGCTTGGGACAGCCTGTAAGGTATGCAACCACGATCGCCCCATGATGAGATTGTACGACGATGGTAGCCGGACGACCAGGAATTCTACATCCACCGTTTTGGAACCCGCTCGAACGGGTAGGTTGATCTTTCCCAGTGGGTATTCGGGGTTGGCCTTGAAGCCGAATAGTGGATAAGGGGCCGGAGTCAGGTCCAATTCGGTGAACCCGAGTTTGCTGAAGGTTTTATAATACATGACCTCCGAAGTGCTGCCTTGGTCTATAAGAACGCGTTCGACGGTGAACCGGTTTATGCATAGCGCGATAACTAATGGATTGATGTGAGGGAGTGTTACGCCGATCAAGTCAGAGTTGTCGAAGGTGATGCTTGGCGATTCTCGGGGTCGCTTTGCTGGCGTGAGTTGCTGCTGAGGGCCTGAGAGGGACTGGATTGCATGTACGGCCGGGGCTTTCGGCAGGCTGTATATCATATGGATGTTATCATGCGGAACACTTCGCCGGAGATGTTCGTCTTTTGTCAGCTCCTCAAAGTAATAGGCTGAAGCACAGCTAGCGTCAACGTTTTGCTGTCGGGCCCGAGACCGTAGATCGCCTGCCTTTGGGGGTCGCTTAGAAACCTGGCGCACTATTTGTTTGGACTTTACTATTTCCAAGGCCAGATCGCGGCGAAGGCGCTCGTTCTCAGCGATGGTGTTGTCTAAACTGTGTTTGGTCTTTTTGGCTCGTTCCATGATGGCTAGCATCGTCTCCTGTGTTGAAGTCGTTTGTGAATTGACATTCAAGGCACGTCTTGCAGCGATGATTTCCTTCTCGAGCATATTTTCCAGAGTGAGGTCGACTCTCTGTGTGATCGCGTCGGTGGCTATCGGAGGATCTTGCTTCACGCCTTCCATGGATGTACTTGAGTATTCCCACAAACGGCGCCAATTGTGGGGAAGTGGTTTTGGAAATACTCTTCAGATCTTAGGAGACGCTCTTGATCCTCAGCTTAGTCACCTGCAAAGACAAACACTCCGGTCGGGGGTGCCGGGGTTAGCACTCCGACGGGCAAGTCAGTTTTTATACTCAAGAAAGCTTGTTTTACTAAGTTTAGTGAAGTGATTCTTACATACCTTTCTAGATCTGAAGCTCTTGTATTTATACTCATTTTCTGGACCTCGGGTCCAGAGCCCACTTTCTACTTATTATCCTTTTGTTTATTCCAACATACATCTCCCCATCTATTCGGCAATTTCTATATATTCGGTATCTTAGTTGATTAGTACAGAGCCGAACAGTCTCTGACTTCTGGGATACATCCCTGCCGACTCTTCTATTTATTCGGCTCCCACACCATGTTAGAGTGTGTATATGTGAAAATTGAGCCAAAATCATGCATTTGGAACCTTTGAACATCAAGATGAAGCTCAAGAACACAATCTGGGAAACCCAGAATTTTGATATCCGCTCGAGCGGGGTAACGGCTGTTCGAGAGGGAAAATCATGCTCCCAGCACTTTTTGCAGACATGGTTCCCACTCGAGCGTAGAAGTTAATGCTCGAGCGGGGAGCTATGTAAACAGGCCATCCGCTCGAGCGGCAGAGTTTGCGCTCGAGCGTGATTTTGATGTAACCAGTACTTTTGCAAGCCCTAAGGGTTCGCTCGAGCGGGGACCCTGTTTTCTGAAATTCTGAAAATGCATTCTGTGTTCTGTTTTCCATTCCCTTTCACTTTTAAGCACTCTTAGCCATACTTTGAGCATTGTAATTGAATTAAAGAGATAAGAATGAAGCCTAAAGAGGAATGTGTGAATTAAAGAACGGATTGAGTTATTTGTGACCCATATATGTTATGTGATGTGTAGGGTCAAGCTCCAGGGCATCCACAAGCCGATCACTGTGAGTAATATCTTATCAAGATATCTAAAATATATTGTTGTCTAATTGCTCACTTCTACGTAAGTTTTATAAGTTCGTCGATTCAATTGGTGGACAAAGTTTTGAAATGATATAAATGGACCGAAGGTTGTTTTGACATGAATGAGTGGGCCGAAGGCCGTTTTGACATGAATAAATGGACCGAAGGTCGTTTTGACACAAATGAATGGGCCAAAGGCCGTTTTGATATGAATAAATGGACCGAAGGTCATTTTGGCATAAATGAATGGACCGAAGGTCGTTTTGACATGAATAAATGGACCGAAGGTCGTTTTGGCATGAATAAATGGACCGAAGGTCGTTTTGACATGAATAAATGGACTGAAGGTCGTTTTGACATGAATGAGTGGGCCGAAGGCCGTTTTGACACAAATGAATGGGCCTAAGGCCGTTTTGACATGAATAAATAGGCCGGAGGCCGTTTAGACATGAACGAAAGTCTGAATGGGCCAAAGGCCGTTTTGACATGAATGAATGGGCCAAAGGCCGTTCTGTCATGAATGAAAGTCTGAATGGGCCAAAGGCCAGTTTGTCATTTAAATGGGCCAGAGGCAAGTTTGTCACTTGAGTGGGCCAAAGGCCAGTTTAGCACGAATGATAGTTTGACATAAATAATAGTTTGACACGAATGATAGTTTGATATAAGTAATAGTTGACACGAATAACAATTCGATCCGAATAATAGAATGAACAGGCCAGAGGCCGTTTTGACATGAATGGAAATCTGAATGGGCCAAAGGCCAGAATGTTTGGAACTACAGTCACTTGATTTGAATTTTGTATAGTTATATATCTGTTAAATAGAAATATGAAATGGGCCCAAGGTCGTTTGGAACATGTTGTTCTACATTGTTATGTAACTTCTGTATTTGATTTGATATTATTCACTGGGCTTTCGCTCACGCTCATTCATGTGTTTGTAGGTGAGCTAAGAGAAGTCCAGACCCAGACTCAGTGAAGTCTGTATGGAACAACTAAAGTTTTGGGAGAGTCAGCCCTTGTGTCTCACGCACGAGACCCGTCTTCGCCCTTTGTTATGTATTTACGTTTTGTCAGGTTGGCGAAGTTTTGAATACGTCTGTATATAGTTTTCATGGGTTGACTTAGTTTGGATGATCCTGTCTGTATAGAATCTTATGTCATTACACTTTCTGTTGTGAGTTATTAACATATGTACGTATGGAATATTATGGTGTGCATATAAGCACGGCTCTATGGATAAAGTTTTAAAACTTGCTTTCGTTTGGCCCCTTTCACTCTGATGAGTCTTGTCTTTGGTTTGAGGCTGTAGGTAATCTCGTGATTACTGGCCGATTACGTCCTTAACCCATGGGGGCGGGTTCGGGTCATGACAGTACCCCTTGTCTCTGCATTAACACCCTTTTTAGAATCTACTGTCGAAAGACTTGCTTGTTTCTCACACTTAGATTCTAACACAATAGGTCCACCGATATCCCAAATCTCAACATCATTAAGCGCAAGTGACCTAATGGTCATAGCGGAATCCTCAGCTCTCGAAGGTTTAGACACATTAAGAGAGGTATCCATGGTTAAAGTGAGGTCACAACCGTTCAATGAAGTATTGAAAGCAGAAGCCCTAGAAACGAAAGTTTCTAGAGAGGAGGAGCTTCTCACTCTAACCCATTAGATCATAATTTTTCATTTAGTCCTAGATGAATTTGTTAAATGTATCAATTTTATTTATTTTATTTTCCCAAACACAACATAAGAGTGATAATATATTAAGGTTGGTTTGGGAAGTGGGTTAACTTTTCGGCTTTTTAACTATTTTAACCTGGGGCTAAAAAGCCTCATTTAGGAAGGATTTTTTGGCTTTTTTGACTTTTTTGTGAGAGAAAGGATATAATGATTATGTGTTGAATGTGATATTTTATTTTATTGGGTTAAAAGCTTATTTTGTCTTTTTGTGACTAAAATAGCCCTAAACCCAATCCAATCCATCTTCGCAAACGAAGCTTGAGTAAAAATAGGCAAATAAATAAATAAATTATACAAAGTGAAATTTTTTACAAAAGTCTTTCTAGAAATGGTATCAAAACATCCATTAAAATAATTTATTATTATTTACTAAAAAAATGTTACTCTTCCAAAATGTTTTGGATTGGGATTCTCATTAAATAATTATATCATATTTATTTATTTATTTTTTAAAATTAGACAGTTTATCTTAAAATTTTATCATGACAAATCTGATAAAATTATATGATTATATTTATCAAATTATATTATTTTCTTCATATATATTAGGGAGATTGAGCAATAAGTCCTATATTTTGGATTTGTAATCCATATAGTCCTATATTTTTTCTTATGATCCATTTAGTTCTTTTGGATGTCTAATGACTTATTTGTCTGCCACATTAGAGTGTCACATTTGGCAAAAGTACACTAAAGAGTTTTTTAGTCACTACAAATTTTTTTTTTTTTTGCGACGGCAAAATGCAGTCGCAAATACCAAAAACGCCGTCTCAAAAGGTTTTTTTGCGACGGTAACTAACTTTTTGCGACGACAAGTGGGGGGTCGCAACAAAGGGTGTTGCAAAAGGGTTTTAGCGACGGCATAACGCTGTCGCCTTTTTTTGCGACGGTAAAAATGCCTTTTTGCAACGGAAAAATTCTGTCGCCATTAACACGTGAAAATCTAAGTTTTTTTAAGATGGCATTGTGTTGCCGTCGCTAAAAGGGTTATTTGCGACGGCAAAAATACCGTCGCTAAAGGGTTATTTGAGACAACACCTGATGCTGTCGCTAAAGTACTATTGGTGACGGCAATAACACCGTCGCTAAAGGTCTTCCTTTTCAACCAATTCCCTTATCTTTTGCGACAGCATTATTGCCGTTGCAAAAAACCTTGGTTCCATTTTCTTTTTGAGATGTTGTGTGTGGTGCCATCTCAAAAAAAAAAAAAAAAAAAAAACTGTAATAAATTTATTAAGAATAGGAAAATAACCTGTATTAAATGAAAAATAACAAAAAAAAAAACCCGATAATTACATAATAATATAAATACATACATAAACAAAAGTTGGCACATAATGAAAATTCATAATGTCGTTCCATTTATAACAATACATAAATAAAAATTCATAACAATAAAAATTATCCCACTACATAATGTTGTATAATACATACATAATGTTGTTCACAAATCTAAAAAACGTAAATCAAAAACAAAAGTTTTCGTCATAATTCTTCCGTGGGTTAGAAAAACAAAAGTTGATCATAATCTTTACACACCTGCATTCCACAAGAAGCAAATTGCTACTCAGGCAATATCTGAAAATAACAAAATAAAAATAATTAATGACAATATAATTGTGTTAATATTTGAATTACAGAAAAACATAAAAAATTAACTACTATATAATTACAAAGATAAGTAAATAATTTTGGCTAGACAGAAATCCGACCCTAACTCCCAAACCGAAAACCCGGTTGGAGTCCCGTCTTCTCCCACAAGTCTCTCGTGCCTAGGCGGTCGTGTGTGCCAAGTTTCGTGCTAAACCGACGTCGTTTGGTGATTTTGAGGGGTACACCTCGAATTCAAGTTTCTTAAGGAACTAGTTTGCCTAGACCGAAATCCGGCTCTAACTCCCAAACCGGGAACCCGATTGGAGTCCTGTCTTCTCCCACTAGTCTCTCGTGCCTAGGTGGTCGTGTGTACCAAGTTTCGTGCTAAACTGACGCTGTTTGGTGATTTTGGGCCGTCAACACCTTGAATTCAAGTTTCTTAAGGAACTAGTTTGCCTAGACCAAAATCCGACTCTAACTCCCAAACCGGGAACTCGATTTGAGCCCCGTCTTCTCCCACAAGTCTCTCGTGCCTAGGCGGTTGTGTGTGCCAAGTTTCTTGCTAAACCGACGTCGTTTGGTGATTTTGGGGCGTTAACACCTCGAATTCAAGTTTCTTAAAAAACTAGTTTGCCTAAAGTGAAATCCGGCTCTAACTCCCAATCCGGGAACCCGATTCAAGTCCCGTCTTCTCCCAAAACTCTCTCATGCCTAGGCCATCGTGTGTGCCAAGTTTCATGCTAAACCGACACCGCTTGGTGATTTTGGGGCGCCAACACCTCGAATTCAAGTTTCTTAAAGAACTAGTTTGCCTAGACCGAAATCCGGCTCTAACTCCCAAACCGGGAACCCGATTAGAGTCCCGTCTTCCCCCACAAGTCTCTCGTGCCTAGGCGGTCGTGTGTGCCAAGTTTCATGCTAAACCGACGCCAATTGGTGATTTTGGGGCGTCAACACCTTGAATTCAAGTTTCTTAAGGAACTAGTTTTCCTAGACCGAAATCCGACTCTAACTCCCAAATCGGGAACCCGATTCGAGCCTTGTCTTCTCCCATAAGTCTCTTGTGCCTAGGCGGTCGTGTGTGCCAAGTTTTGTGCTAAACCGACGCCATTTGGTGATTTTGGGGCGTTAACACCTCGAATTCAAGTTTTTTAAGGAACTAGTTTGCCTAAAGTGAAATCCGGCTCTAACTCCCAATCCGAGAACCTGATTCGAGCCTCATCATCTCCCACAAGTCTCTCGTGCCTAGGCAGTCGTGTGTGCCAAGTTTCGTGCTAAACCAATGCTGTTTGGTGATTTTAGGGCGTCAACACCTTGAATTCAAGTTTCTTAAGGAACTAGTTTGCCTAGACCAAAATCTAACTCTAACTCCCAAACCGGGAACCCGAATCGAGCCCCGTCCTCTCCCACAAGTCTCTCGTGCCTAGGCGGTCGTGTGTGCCAAGTTTCGTGCTAAACTGACACCGTTTGGTGATTTTGGGGCGTTAACACCTTGAATTCAAGTTTCTTAAGGAACTAGTTTGCCTAAAGTGAAATCCGGCTCTAACTCCCAATCCGGGAACCCGATTCGAGTCCTCATCTTCTCCCACAACTCTCTCATGCCTAGGCGGTCGTGTGTGCCAAGTTTCATGCTAAACTGATGCCGTTTGGTGATTTTGGGACGTCAACACCTCGAATTCAAGTTTCTTAAGGAACTAGTTTGCCTAGACCGAAATTCGGCTCTAACTCCCAAACCGGGAATTCGATTGGAGTCGCGTCTTCTCCCACAAGTCTCTCGTGCCTAGGCGGTCGTGTGTGCCAAGTTTCGTGCTAAACCGATGTCGTTTGGTGATTTTGGGACGTCAACACCTCGAATTCAAGTTTCTAAAGGAACTAGTCTCCCTAGACCGAAATCCGACTCTAACTCCCAAACCGGGAAACCGATTGGAGCCCTGTCTTCTCCCATAAGTCTCTCGTGCCTAGCCAGTCGTGTGTGCCAAGTTTCGTGCTAAACTGACGCCGTTTGGTGATTTTGGGGCGTCAACACCTAGAATTCAAGTTTCTTATGGAGTAGTTTGCCTAAAGTGATATCCAACTCTAACTCGCAAACTGGGAACCCAATTCGAGCCCCGTCTTCTCCCACAAGTCTCTCGTGCCTAGGCGGTCGTGTGTGCCAAGTTTCGTGCTAAATCCGGCTCTAACTCCCAATCCGGGAATCCGATTTGAGTCCCGTCTTCTCTCATAAGTCTTTTAACTTAGAATGTAAAGAATGCAAAGATATATTTTAGCTTAGAATGCAAAGATACATTTTATACCTGATCATCTGGTGGTGGTGTATATGGATTCTCGTCTTCTGCAGATTCCCTAAATGCCCGGTGGCCACTCGATGCATCAGGAACCTATGATAGTCAATGCATAATGTGTTAATCATATTCGAATTTTATATATAATGTTGTCTGAAAATTGAACTATCAAACAATTTAATTTTATCGAACCTGTCTATTGGGATCCACACTCGCCCCCTATAACACAAAGGCCATCATCTCAGCTCTCATCTGCTGTAAATATGTAGAGAACTCTACTCCCAGCTCCTCCCTCAACTCAGCCCTTAGCTCCGCACGAACCTACTAGGTGATCTGAACAATAGTCGATGGCTGGGGTGTTGACTCTGATGGCCCAGCACCATCTTTATACACTGCTCTCCGAGGCACAGTTCTCTCATATATGCGACAATATCCATGTCCGTCATGACCTATCAACTCATGGAAAATGGCATTCCTAGCCTCCAAAGTCCAACAATCCTCAAGTAGTATAGAGAGTTGACGATTAAACTCATCCTGTATTGAATAAGACATACAAGTATATGCCAAATTAAGATGGTTGACACACAAAAAATAAAAAATAAACTTTAAATACAATCAAAGGTGTTTGGAAACTACCAAGGTCTGGATAATCTCTGGGTCATCTGCTCTACGTGTCATAAGCCAAACATTCATCTTATCAGTAGACTCCCCCTTATTGGTCATCTACATTTTTTTAGAAATATGAAAATTAGAATCCAAATAATTTGCAAATATACAATTGTAGACAACCCATTTTTGACCGCCCTTAAGACTTGGGCGTTATTGATGGTTTACTTGGTGGTAAAAGGTGTGCAGGGCAAAGGTTCAATTTCTTGACAAAGAGAGACAAATCTCAACTTCACACCCCATTTTGGACCAAAGCTATTTTGAATGGTTTTTAGACCTTAAAACCCTTTCTTTCAAAATATTTTTTGAAATAAAGTTTCTGCGATATTCCGAGGCTCGCATTTTGTCAAACGTTGTGCTTTTCGGTAAACCGAGTAAGGACAAAGTGGAAATGAATGAAAGAGAGATGAAATCTTTGAAAAATATTTTAAAAAACCTTGCTTATGGGTTTGAAGTTGAAGAAAAGAGGAGAAGAGGGAAGAAACCAAGTTGGAGAAGAAGATAGGCAAGAATTGCTAAGAGAGGGACGAACAGTCCTCGCTAAATCAAGCTTATTTGTCTATACACTTGGAGTTAAGCTATGAGGCCACCACCGTTGGAAAGAAGACTTCTGGGGCTTCATTTTTCGTTCAAGAATCTCTTAAATCCGAGACCGGAGGGCGGAGATATGATTGGTTGAAGTTGGGCATTATCCCAGTTGGACCGAAACTGAAAAGCCTTCACTAAAACAAGCATAACTTTTTTCACAGTTGGAATTTTGATGCAAGCCTGGTGCCATTGGAAAGCTTACTTCCGGGGCTTCAATTTTGACACAAGAATGACCTAAAAAGGACTTCATATGAAGAAGTTATGCCCGTTTGAAGTTGGACTTGCAGAGTAGATTTTTCCTTCCGACCGGCCAAAACAAATGGCCAACCGACCAAATAGATGGCCGACCGGCCAGAAAAGATGGCCGACCAAACAAGTTTGCTAGCCGATGACCTTCCGGAGTATTCTACAGATTGAATGGATGCCAGCTGTGCCAGCTGGAATGTACAGTCTCTGCTTCCCATGCACGTGTGTGGCTGTTTTGCACCCTTTGCACCCTTTTTGACCCTCTTTTTGCACCCTTTGCTCAAGGCTTCTTGAGGAATCTTTGACCCCTTGTCTTGGCTTCCTCAAGAAGCTTGCACCTTTGCATTAGCTTCTCTTAGAAGCTTGGTCCCTTTGACCCTTTTGTATAGCTTCTTTGAGTAGCTTTATGCCATTTCCTTGCTCTATAAAAGAAACCCATCCCCTCCTTTGTCTTGGTTCAGCAAAAAACAAGACTTAGGGCATATATATCTGATATATATATATCCTCTCTCTCTATATTTCCCTCTCTCTCCTCTTTTGTGTGTGTTTTGTGACCTAAAAGGGTGATTTCTTCTTAGTTTTGCACTAAAACACACACCATTACACCATACTTCGACTTGGGAGGTCTTGAGAGTTTGTTCTTGAGGTTTTGATGTGGCTTTGATCAGAAGAGGAGGGCTGCACTTGCTGTTCTTGAGGTGTTCTTCAAGGGTAACACTTTTCCCTCTTTATTCCCCATTTTTGCGTACACTTTTATCCTATCTTGAATACTGATTTGAGCTTGGTGTATAACATAAAAAAGTTCTGTTTTTTTGTGTTTAAGATACTTCATTAAGACCACTTTGGTGTTTGGGGTTGTTTGACCCCTCTTAGGCCTTGTTTGGCCTCATTTTTGTGCATTTTTTGTGAGCTTTGGGACCACCTTGTATTGGCCCTCTCACCACTGAAATCCAGAGGGATTTCAGTGGTGGAGGTGGTGTTTTGAGGTCCTAAGAAGGAGAAGGCCATCCCCTCTCCTTGTTGTCTTGTTTGCTTGCATTTTTGGCCTTACAAAGGGGCCTATATTTGCACACTTCTTGAGCTTGGTTTAGGCATTTTTCAGTAGGCTTTAGGACCCCTATAGGCCATTTCCAGAGTTGGTTTGGCTTTTTTGAGTGTTCATCTTATATGTGCTTAATAACCCCATGTATAGCCCTCTAAAGGAGCTCATCATTTTTGCATGTGTTGGCTTCATTTCAGTGGGTATTTGGGCATATTTTGGCATGTTTTGTTCACTGATTTTGGCTGGTTTGGTAAGATTTCATTTTCTTCATACACTTGCCATGTAAACCATGTTTACTAGTCAAATTTGCGTGCTATTTTAATCCATCTTGCTAGCACTTTTTGGCCACACTTTGAACTAGAAATGTGCATATTTTGGGACTGCCTCAGTTCTGTCTTCATGCTTCATGATCAAAAAATGCATGCTTTGTATAGCTATAGGTCAATACATGTGTCTAGTTTTATGTTTCGGGATTCATCTCATGCATCGGGTGCCATGTTTCCATGCTTCGGGGCTGTTTAGCATCATGATTTAGTACTGAAGTTTGCATGTTTGCATACCATGTTCCATGCCTTGCCATGCTTTAGTAAAGTGGCATTTGATGCCTTAGGTTCAGTCCTCGGTTTGCGTGCACGTGTGCACGCATTTCGAGTGTCTCATTTTCATCTAATGGCCACTATTTTGGACCTAGTAGAGAGCTGTCCAAGTTAGTGTAAGATCATCCTTTGCATGTTGATGCATGCTCACCTTGTGTGTTGTGGCATATTTGTATGTTGTTGCATGTTTAGGTTGCTTAATATGATGCATGCCTTGCACACTTGCATGCTTAGATCACATCTTGTATGCTTGTCACTCCCATTATTATTCCATATCTTGCATGCTTGCTCATTTAGGTTGTGCGCCTAACATGCATTGTGCATTACTTGCTTGCATGCCCATGTTGCATACTTAGTTAACATGCCTAGGTCGCATTGCATGAGCATACATGCCTTGCCTCTTGAATTGAGTATGATAGAGGTTGGGTTTCACTTATTTGTTTGATGTGCATCTCATTTGAAATCAAAGTGCATACTTGGTTTCTTGGGCCATCACGCATTGAAATGCGCGATTGGTGGTCCGAGAATCAAGAACCATGTCCCTTTGAGTCACCAACATGATAAGGGATGCGTTGGTGCACACATTTGTTTGAAATGCATTGCCATGCCATGTTTTGCCCTCTGCTGCTGCCAAAATAGGTTTCTGCAGAAAGTTTTGGCCGGTCGGCTACATGGAGTGCTGACCGACCAATTATTGATGGCCGATAGCTCAAAAAATGGCCGATGACCAGCCGGACATGGCCGGTGGTGTTCCCACTTGGTCGGTGGCACTCCACAGTGTGCAGAGAGCATACCTTGGGATTTGTGCAAATTTCAGAAGAGCAGAACAGGGAAAATAGAGACAAACTTGTGCATGGCGTTGGATTTCCGAGCAAAGCCGAGTATGCATGCATTCATTCCTCTTCCCGAGGCCTTTTACTGCTTTCCATAGCTTAGTTAATTTATTAATTAATTAAGGGCTTGTAATATTTAATTAGCTTGTAGGTTAATTAAATTGTATATTCTTTTGGTCCCTCCGGGCGAGGGCGAATTTGTAATAAGTGTGGGTGCGTGTGTGCATGTCTTCCAACCCCCACTTCTTTCTCCCTTTTACTTACCTGCTTTGATGGTTAGTATTAGGACATATTTAAATTAGCATACTTTATGCTATGCATGCGTGCATCCATACATTTGTTTTACATGCACCGGGCTCGGTACATCATGCTAACTGCACTTGTATTTCAAATTCCAAGTTGAGTACTTGTTAATTGCAGCATTTCACATGCCATCTTTAGGATAGCCGAGCCTATTGTAGTTGCATCCTACATGCGTTGCATTAGCCACCTTAACATAAACTAGGATCATGCATATGATTACTAACTGGTTTCTGTTTTGGCTTGGAGTACTCTGTAAGTTCTTTCGCTTTAGCATCCTCACATGTGTGCGAATGTTGCCTTGATAGTATAAATACCATGAGGCTAGCTGCCTATGTGATATAACTGCTTGAATGCCTGTGGATGGAGGTCAAATTACCTAAATTGGAATAATGTGTTAAAACTGAGAGTTTTAAGCCCACTAGATAGTGGCAAAACCATCTTTTCCAAAAAGCCCACTCGAGGGTGGCAAAATCTGCATTTTAGCCTACTTGCGAGTAGCAAATCACTTTCAAAGCAAACCTGAAATGTTTTATTCCAATGTAGGCGATTTGGTCTATACTTGTTTGCTGCGTGCATAACATAGTAAATCTAGGCTAATAATCGGAATAAGAACACATAACGTTTTCGAAATTGGATATCATGGTTAGTAGAGGCCGGTCTTCGGACTGGGTGAGAGGGGGTGCTCATAGCTGACCTTCCCCAATCGTACCCAAGTTCCCGAGCCGAGGTAACTTTGGTGATGACAGACACGTGGCCTTTGGCACCGAGTCAGGGTTTCCTAAATTCCCCCATTAAAAAATATTTAGGTGGCGACTCTGTATCTGGCAAAGCAGTCCATGTTTGGCACTTTTTTACAAAAAATCTATTTTCAAAAACGATTTGCCGGATTTGGACTCTTTGGTTCAGATTAAGAACCGTGACACAAATTGAGTCCGAACTGTAACCCGTGAGTTCCCTCGCGGACTTGTTACAACAATGTCTATTTATATACAAAAATAAAACAATAAAATATAAACCTTATGTCGTATCTGAGCGAAAGTTGTACGCCCTATGGTGTGAGCTATGCTGTGAGCTCGCCGATTTTTAGCGTTCCTAGTTACAATTTTCTATAACAGGTTCAACAAATGTAAGTATATAAATATGATTTATATGTTTACATATCATACATATAACTTATTTGTATTCCTCAACATCGGAAGTACGCCAATACTCCACAAGTTCTTCCCATTGGCTTCGCACAATGTGCAAAGGAACATCATCCTTCAGATTAGGATCAGAACTTCTAGGCTTGAAATACTTAGCCTTAATCTTATTCTTGTGATCCTTCCATATGCTATTGCAATTTTTCATGCAGATTGGTTTGTACTCCTCTGGACATATATTCAAATTGTCCTATAAAACACAATTTTGGAATTTGAATTTTTGGATAAAAATATACTTTTACCTTCGCATCCTTTTAGATAGCATCAACAATATCATCAGGCACATTGTTCTAGTCAAGAAAAGTAAGAGGAACAATGTTACCATTCTGCACAATAATGCCAAGTTGAGTAGTTAACTTAGATACGTTATCCCCTATTGGGCAGTAATTTTCATCAAATTGCATGTCCAGCTTTGTACCAGTACCCCACTCCTTAATGCCCTTGGCACATCCTCTACCACGCCTAGTCGAGGTTGATGAAGAACTAACATAACCTGCGAGATACAATAACAATAAACAATATGCAATGATAATAAACAAATGCAAATTTAAATAATGTGAATACAAATCGAATTCTTATACCTGAGGTGGCTGTGAAGAAGTCGAAGGGTCTGCAAAATACAATGAGAATAAATAAGTTATATATAATGAGAATAAATAAATGTATGTTTAAATAATTTTCATACAAATCAAAACAAATTTATATACCTGCGGATGGGTCATAAGCTGATGACTCTAGTCGGGATGATAGCTGCTGTGGTGCCACTAATGGTGGACGCACCGATGGTAGGCGTGGAAGTTGAGTACTTGGTAGCTGCTGTGGTGCCACTGATGGTGGTCAATGCGGTGGTACTAATGGCCCCTCTGATGGTGGTCGCTGGGATGCCTTCTCTAATGGTGGTGCTAGTAATAGTGGTCGCTACAATGGCTGGTCAGATGGTGGTGGCACTAATGGCCCCTCCGATGGTGGCCGATGTGATGCCTCCTCTGATGGTGGTGCTACTGATGTCCTGTTATGTACCATATCAGACATCATGCGCCAGGGATGATCAGGCTTCCTCTTCCTTCCCATAATAATCTGCAAGCAATATAACATTAATTGACATTAGAAACATAGACAATGGTTTGTCATCAACTATAATATGACATTAATTGAACTAATACAATTACAAAGACAAAGTAAATTAAGAAACTGATGATTAACTACGACCTTGGCCTTAATTGAATTACTGATGTTGATTAAATATCAGCCTATTTGAGCATCAACTGTTTCCCCTTCTGCGGCTTCCCTCACCCAACCAACTTCTTCATCACGAAGCATTATATTTTCTTTCAATTGTTGGCTCATATATGGCTCGATTTGTGGATCAGTCAAACTCATATAAAATAAACCTCTTTGAGACATCTTCACCACCACTTGCCAGTCTGGTTGTAATAGGTCTGCAACATACCAAACTTGCTCTGCTTGGGACGCCAAGATGAAAGGTTCATTGGTAATTCGATCATCTCGGTACAACAAATTATTGAAGTTCACCAACGTGAAATTGAAGACATCTTCTTTCTTTTCGTGAATGTTGTCAATCCAATCACACTTAAACAACACATGTTTCTTCTCATTGGAATATTGAATCTCAACAATATCTGTCAATTGTCCATAATAGTACACAGATCCCACACGAGGATTCTTGTCTTTTCGACTAGCATAACTTATGGTATCTGTCTTCAAAGCTACACCACAATTTTGTGTGGCTCGATGATCATCCATGGCCTTTACTCGATACCAAAACCCATTCAGTATATACCCGTTGAACCTCCTTGCTAGGTTATGAGGATCATTTGCCAATAAAATAATCTCTTCAGAAAATATAACATCAGTAGTCCTTCGCAAAGTTTGGACCTATTTAGAATAAAAATGTAAAATTTAAAATGTAGTTCGACTTAAGTAACTAGAATCTTTAGACTTAAATACATACATGTTCCTTGAACTAAATGTGAAAAGTTTCAAAATGTTCACGCCGAAGCTGATGATCGTCGACATAAGGCATTTTGAGCTTAAGTACTTCAAGGTGTTTGCTGTGTAGATTGAAAATTTATCAATACAAAAAAATTGGTTCAAAATTCAATAAAACATAATAAAATATTGAGTGAGTGACTTAACCTACTTTATGAATGGTTGAACCGTGCTTGTATTGAATAAGATGTACCGATGAGCTTGTACCCAAGAAGTATTATCAAGATAAAAGCTTCTGTTTTCACCAATAGCGTGACCCAAATTATCATCACCACTATAGTTCCTCACGGGTCAACTAGATTTGGTTTCCACATCATTGAGATATTGTGCACAAAAATTCATGCATTCTTTCATAAGATATCCTTTAGCAATTGATCCTTCAGGATGAGCTCTATTACGCACGTATTGCTTCAAAGTAAGAAGATACCTCTCAATTGGATACATCCATCGAAACTAAATCGCTCCACCCAATAATGCTTCATTAGCTAGATCTATAGGCAAGTGCTCCATCATATAAAAAAAAGTCGGAGGAAATATTTTCTCTAGATGACAAAGTGTTACAGCGATACGATCTTGAATATATTGCAAATCCGTCGCACGATTCACTTTGGAACATAATTGTCTAAAGAAATTGCTCAATTCAATCAAGGGTTCAATTACATTCTTCGGTAACGATCTTCGAATAGCCAATGGAATAAGTTTTTGCATTAGAATATGACTATCGTAGCTCTTAAGACCCCCAATACTTCTATCATGTGAGCGCACACGACATGATATATTGGATGAATACCCGTCAGGAACTCTTACTTCCTTCAACACTTTCAAGAACAAATCTTTCTCATCATTGGTCATCGTGAATTATGCTGGTGGTAAATGGGCTTTATTCGACCCTCTTAACTGCAAATGTAGGAGTTTTCTAATATCTTGTAAATCACGCCGAGCATTAACACCATCCTTCGATTTTCCTGCAACCTCTAATATTGTCCATAACACATTGTCACAAACATTCTTCTCTATATGCATCACATCGAGGTTGTGTCTTATTAGATTATGCTCCCAATATGGCAGTTCATAAAAGATACTATTTTTCTTCCAGCTATGGGTGCAATGTCCAGCTTTCTCCTTCTCTACTTGTCTCCTATGCCTCTCCTTAAGGTCATCCCTCTTGTATTGGGTTAAAATACCCTCAGATTCTAATTGTAGCAACATCTCAGTTCCAAACAACAATTTTGGTTTGAGTTTGACTTCTCGACTACTATCAAATGATACTTTATCCTTTCGGAATTTATGGCCACTAGGTAAAAATCTGTGATGACCCAAGTATGATTGTTTCCTACTATGCTTCAACCAACACGATGTAGTTTCCTTATTGCAACAAGGACATGCATATTCGCCTTTAGTGCTCCATCCTAACAAGTTTGTGTATGTAGGAAAATCACTAATTGTCTACAGTAAAGCTGCATGCATTTGAAACTTTTAATTTGTTGATGCATCAAATGTTGACACACCCTCATTCCATAGTTGTTTCAACTCCTCAATCAACGGTTGCATATACACATCAATCTTGTCACTAGGTCCTTTCGGGCCGTCAATAAGGACGGATAAAATTAGAAATGGTTGCTTCATGCACATCCATGGCGGCAAGTTGTATGGAATGAGCACAACAGGCCAAGTGCTATGAACTATGTTCATCGTCCTGAATGGGTTAAAACCATCAGATGCTAAGCCAAGCCTTACACTTTGGCAATCATTACTAAAGTCAATATTCCAATGGTAAAAATCTTTCCATGTAAGGGAGTCAGCACTAAAGACACCATCATCAATTCGTTCCTCTGCATGCCATCTCATTAACTTGGCCATCTTGGATGACATAAACAACCTCTGCAACCTTGGCTTTAAAGAAAAATACCTCATCTGTTTTGCAACTATTCGTTTGCCACCTTTGTTAGGACCATTTGAACCATCATCCCCATTTGATTTCCATCTAGAACTGTTGCATATGACACATTTATCAAGATTGACGTCCTCGTTTCAAAACAACATGCAACTGTTGGGACATGCATCCTACGTCTCATAGATGAAGCCCAAATTTGTTGTGACCTTTTGAGCTTTATAATATGAGTCCAGAAGTTTCACACCCAACGAGAACGTCTCATTCAATAACTCAAGCAATATGTCAATAGACTTGTCTGTCCACTGATTAAGCACCTTCAAATGTAGAAGTCGAACGATGAATGACAAAGATGTGAACTTCTGACAACTTGGATACAATTCACTTTGTGCATCTTGAAGAAGTTTGAAATACTTTGCAGTCTTTGCATTTGGACCGAGTTGGGGTTTAGATGCATGGGGATCAGGCCCCTATGGTTCATTACCCTCAACATTTGCAACGGCATGTGGATTTCCCATAGCCCCTTGTATCATTCAAATCATATCATCCCCAATGTCTAAATTAGCTAATGTTTCATTCTCTCGATTACCATGCAGAGATACGTAAGATTCCCCATGATTAATCCAATGTTTGTATTTTTTAAAAAAACCATTCAAAATCAGATGCTCCCGTACACCCTCTCATACAAGATGGTATCGATTTTCACACTTCTTACACGGACAACTGATCATCGAACCTTCAACCCTATTGGTGTAGACAAACACAAGGAATTCATCAATCCCATTAATGTATTCGCTCGACATCTTATTTGGCAAATCAATCCAACTCTTATCCATCATCTGTACACATCCACAAAAATATCTCATCAAAGTAATTCTAAATATAATACTTACGTATTCATGTACCATGATACCTATCTGTCCAATTTCTCTCAAATAGGTAGGTGGTCTTATCCCAGTTAGTTATTTACCGATTTGATGGGAGAACATAAAAAATGAAATACTTATACAACAACACGTAAGACAAAAAAAAAAAATGTTGCAAAACACAAAGTAACATACTTTCATTATTCAAAATTTATTTAAAGGAACTTTTCAAACTTAAAATGATATTGTAATCACAAATTATTAATTTTAAAATTTAATAATTATAGGGACACTAACAAACATACTAACTAGATATTATTAGATAAGCTCTATGTTAAGTATTGAAATCTATATACATATCTTGAGTTTTGATCAATCCCAGAAACTTCTAAAATTAATGACTGAATAAATCTCCATGTGAGATATTTGGTAAAACTTTTGGTAATGAAATCAATAGAGTTGATGGTGTTATTAATGGTAATTTCTTCTCAAAACTGTTTTTTGTTTTTTGGAAATGTTACACAATATATAAATTGCAATTTTTAGTTCAATTCAATGCCTCCATGAAAATTGTTAAGAAAATACTTGGAGCAAGAATATGACTGTCTGCACGTGTGGTACTCAAAAGAAGTTTCCTTGATGGGGGATATATGGACCTGTCCTATTGCCTTGGTTTTGAAGGAATAAACACTTGAGAATCTTGACTCTACATTTTTTTCTTCTTTCTTATCCTCAGAAAGGCCAAAATGGTGAAAGTGTAATGTGTAGATACAAACATCACCACCCAAATTGAGTACTGATGATGAGAATTAAGTGTGTGCTTCTCTATCAATAGATTTCCCCACACTAAAGCTTGTATTAGATTGTCAAAGCAAGCATGCTTCTATGCAAAAAAAATCTACAGTAATAAGACAAAGTGTTAGTGAAAGGTGACAAAATTGCAATAAATTTTGAAAGAGAAGGGGCATATATGGGTGGTTTTTTGATCATTGCCTTAAGTATTAATTAATAAAAAAATTAGTATATGGTTTCTTATTAGATTTTTTTGTTATTAGAAAAATAATAATGGGTCTCATATATATTTATTAATGGGGCCATATTACATGACTTATTTAGTTCATTTGAAATCTATAAAGAAAATTTTAAAATATTCTTATTATTGAATATGCTAATTTTCAAAAGTCTAATAAGATTAAATATCATTCTCACTTTTAACTTGACATCTAAAAAAATCTTAAGTTGTTTAAGCAACTTAGGTAAGGAATATGTTTCGCTGTTTGTGATATATAACAACATTCTTAATTAATTCATGAATCTTTCTAAGAAGTGCACTTAAAAAAAAATATATTTAAAAAAAAAAAAGAATTTTCACCGAACTCTTTTGATCTTTTTATTTATTTATTTTGGGCCACACAATAGGACGTTAGGATTTTAATACCTTTTTATTCACCCCCAAACATACTTTTCAGCTCAATTCAATTATTAACAATGAACTAGAGTTGTAACAAAAAATTTAGGTGTATAAAAGGAATCGAACACAAAATGTACAAATGTGAGATAAAATATTCACATCTATAGATGAGAACGTATTTTTGACTATAATAAATTTTGTTTCACATCCATATATTCTGTATCACATTTTCTCTGTGCACTTTTCGCAACTGAAGTCCAAGTATTTGCCTCTTGATTTATATTGTTATGGGCTGTGTATAGGGATTCCATTACCAAAATCTTTGTCAATTAATGCTTACACAAACATACACATGTAGCTCTCTTAAACTAATCACATATTAATCTAATCATACATTAAAAATGGCACGGATCAAGGTCAACTGTTTCAATTACTCAATGGAAAAAATAAATGGTGTAGACATTTTGTAGAATCAAGAAATAAATTAAATTAAAAAAATGTGGCTCTCAATGTTTTGCACCTTTCAAAGAATCAAGAAATAAATTTAAAAATTATCCAATTTTCTAGAAAAATTTCTCTTCATTCTGTGTGTATACTCTTCAATAATTCACTGACTAGGATTATTAACCAACTACAACTCATTTAAATAATTTGACACTAATATATTTTACACTAAATTTACACTAAATAATTTACACTAATCATATATATTCATGTATATATATATATATTTTTTGAACAGCTAATACACATATATATATATACACAGAGAGAGAGAGCTGTTGAGTGAAAGCCGTCGCCCCACCACCGCTAGCCGTCGTCGACAACGATTGAGCCTGCTCGCCGTTCGTTGCTCGTCCTTATCAACCAGCCATTCACCATTCGTTGCTTGTTTGGGGATTTTGGGGGAAAAAAATATGTTTCAAAGATTTAGGGATTTCAATCCAAATGATCGAGCGCCAAACAATGGGGAGAGTGGGGCAAATTTTTTTTATTACTTTTTGCGACGGTACATTTTACACCATCGCAAATGATAAATAATTATAGACAAACCGACGCCGTTTTGATAAAGGTCTTTTTGTGGCGGACATTTGCCGTCAGAATTGTCCACTATTTGCATAAACAAACTTATGCCGTCTCAAAACATTTCTTTTTTGCGACGGTAAAAAACGCCGTCGCTAATACTTTCGTATTTATCATACTTCCCGTGTAGGTTTATTACCGATGGTACAATGCCATCGCTAAAGCTCCTTATTTGCGACAGTTTAATCTGCCGTCGCAAAAGATCATTTTTTGCGACGGGGATCGCGCCGTTACAAAAGCTTCCGTGTTTTATACTCCATTTTCTTGTAGTGAGTGTTACATTATACCTACAACATTAGAGTGTCACATTTGTAAAAAGTATATTAAAGAGTTTTAAATTTTTTTAGAGTGTCACATTATATCCGCCACATTAGAGTGTCACATGTCACGTTTGGAAAAAGTATACTAAGGAGTTTTTAATTTTTTGTATCACATCATATCCGCTATGTTGTTATGTTTGAGAAAAATACACTAAGAAGTTTTTAATTTTTTTTAGAGTGTTACATCATACCCGCCACTTTTGTCACGTTTGAGAAAAATATACTAAGGAGTTTTTATTTGTTTAAAGTGTTACATCATACTCCCCACGTTGTCACATTTAGGAAAAGTGCACTAAGGAGTTTTTTTTTTTTTAGAGTGTCACATCATATCCACCACATTGTCACATTTAGAAAAAGTACACTAAAAAGTTTTTATTTATTTTTGGAGTAAAAGTTGTGGAGTGTTATATCATACCTGTCACGTTGTCACATTTAGGAAAAGTACAATAAAGGGTTTTTAATTTTTTTTTTGAGTGTCACATTAATACTTGTCATATTGGAGTATCACATAATACATGTCACATTAATAAAAGAGTATAGTTGTCAGCCAAAACATTATCAAAATAAAAAATAGAACCACACGGAAAGAAACTATTCATTAATAGGACTTAACAGATCAATAGAAAAAACTTGGGACTAATTGGAGTACTTATTTGTGAGATGAGATTTATTGATAAATATCCCTATATATTTTAAGTAAAAATATAAAAAATAAATAATTCAAATCAAGTCATTAAAATAGGATAGGTGATGTGGCCCACAAACCCAACAACTAAAGGTTAGAATCGAAAAAAGGAAATGTTAAACGTTCCAAAATTTCTACCAAATATTTTATCAAATATTTTACATGGATGTGGATTTCACACCTATGTGGGACCCATCCCGTGTGAGACATTTGGTAAAATATTTGATAGAAATTTTGGTATCCCTAATATTACTCATCGAAAAATTATTGGTTGATTTTTTGGCACTATGCAACAATATTCCTTACCAATCACGAATTATTATACCTTATCATATTCTCTAATCACCTAACACAAAATCGTACCAATCACAATACATTAGAGTGTCACATGACGTTGTCTTTGGACCAATCAATAACTTTTCACTAAAATCCTTTTTTTTTTTTTTTTTATACAAGTTATAATTATGATTAGTATATACACCATAGAGGAGGATTTCCAACCATCCATAATTTGGAGGATGCTATTTAGATTCGTTTAATTAATTACGAGTTTTGTTTTTAATAATTCGAATTGTTTGTTTAGGCCTTGTTTGGTATATATTAAAAAGTTAAAAAGTCAAAAAGTCGCTATTTTATTTAAGTCACATCATCTTATTTAAGTCACATCACCTTTCTACCACATCACTTCAAACCCAACCCGTACCCAATTCATATTTTATAAAAAATCAAAAAGTACACTTATTTAGAACATCCAAACCACTCTTTAGTTGGACAATTTATATATTTTATTCATATATAAAATTAAATAAATTTGACAATCGTAATCTATTCATTTATCACTTTTGCCGTGAAATAAATAAATGATAATTTTATTTTTAATACTAATCACCTATGTTTTTTGTAATAATGGCAATAAATATACAAAATATTTAATAAAATAATCTATCCGAATAAGACCCACAAACTCTACGAACCTAAACAGCGGCAGGAGGGAATCTGTCTCCGTCTATTTGGCGGGAGGGAATCTATCTCCATCTATTATCAACTTTCGGTTCGTTTAGGATGGGTTTTAAATTTTTTTTTAAAAAAATTTTATGAGTGAAAAAATAAAGTAATTATAATTTAAATATAATATTTTATTTTATTAGTATTTTATTTTATTTTATCTTTTTATGATTATTTTAATCTTAAATCATTATTGAGGTATTTGGCAAGTTGAATTTTAATATTTTTTTAGGTTAAATTTATAAAAAAACAAAATAGACTAAAACAATTAATAAAATAAAATATTATATTAAATCTACAATCATTTTATTTTTTCTCTCATAAATATTACATCTAATTACAAAAAAAAAAAAAAAAACTATTTTTCTAAACACAAAAGTTTTAACTTATTAAAATAGTCAAAAATTAAAATAACCTACTAAAATAACAACCTTTCAAACACCTACTATGCCAAACCCGTGCTTTAAAATTATGACTTTTCTTTTAGATAAGATTTTCAAAACAAAATTTCTAGTTCTAAATTATTCTTTTCCCAATGAAATATATTATCTTAATGTTGTGTTTGGTTGAAAAATTTAATGAAAGAAATAGAAAGGAAACATGAAATAGAAAGAAAAGTGGAAAGAATTAATCAGTGTATTTAGTTTCAGTTTTTTGAATTCAGTTTTCTGAAAATCGAGATTTTTATTTTTCGTATTTTTTTATTTTTAGTGAATAATTTTTAAATTTTAAGTAATTTTTTTACTTTTTTAGATGCATTTTTTTAGATGTATGTAAATAGTAAAATATTTGTGAAAAAATATTTTAAAGAATTAATAAATACACAAAAATATGAAAAATGTACTGAATTTTCATTATATATATATTTTTTGGTATTTAGTGTATTTTGTAAAAAAAATTTCACAAATATTATACTTTTTAAGTTTATTTATGTTTAGTGTGTCTAAAAATTAAAAAAATTGGTTAAAATATTAAAAAAATTCATTGAAACATTAAAATATAGAAAATAAAAAATAAAATTTTCTAAAAACTGTTTTCTAAAAACTATAACCAAACAAGCTAATAGGATTTCAATTACAAACCATGTTTGGTTAAGTTGAGAAATGAAAAAAGAGAAGAGCCTAACATTGTATTTGGCTGGAAAATTTAAAAAATGAAAGAAAAAAAAAGTGTGAACTCAAATCCCTACTTTTTTTCTTTTCATTTTTAAATTCCTTTTTAAGGTCTCGTTTGACAACTTTTACTTTTAACTAAAATATTAAAAAGTCACTATAAATTATCACAGAGTAATACTAGAAACAAAAATTTTCAATATCTCATATAAATGAGACTCATGTGGACCCACACTATATGAGACATTTAATAAAATTTCTAGTAAAATTTTTAAATCTTTAATATTTTTATTATCACATCACTTTCCTATTTACGTAGATATGTTTTTTATATAAAACAAAAAGTCTACTAAAATAAATTATTTTCAAACGAGATCTAAATCGCTTTGACTAGCGTAACCAATCAATCAAATTTCCCAATAATATATTATAGTCTGATAATGTTCATTCAAGTACAAGCCACCACAAACACAGCCAACCATTCCTATCATCCCACACCATGCTTCAAAAGCTAACCACCCTCTTCTCTGAAACCTATTCATGGTGGTTTCAAACCACCACCACCACCACCACCACCACCACGTCCCTCCCCTTCCTCCTCCTCACCACCACCATCCTCCTCCTCCTCTCCCTCTCCTGGTTCTTATACCTCAAACCCACAACCCCTGACCCCCCACTCCCACCAGGCCCTCTCGGCCTCCCAATCCTCGGCAGCCTCCCATTCCTCGACCCAGAACTCCACACCCACTTCTCCATCCTCTCTCAAACCCACGGCCCCATCCTCACTCTCCGCCTCGGCACCAAAATCGGCATCGTAATCTCCTCCCCTTCCATCTCCCGCCAAATCCTCAAAGACCATGACGTCACCTTCGCCAACCGTGACGTCCCCATCGCCGGCCGTGAGGCGGCGTACGGCGGCTCCGACATCGTCTGGACTCCGTACGGACCCGAGTGGCGGATGCTGAGAAAAGTCTGCGTCCGCGAAATGCTCAGCAACGCCACCTTAGACTCCGTCTACGGCCTCCGCCGCCGCGAGCTCCGGCGGACTATCCAGTACTTTTATAGTCGGGTCGGATCGCGGGTCAACGTTGGGGAGCAGATGTTTTTGACGGTGATGAATGTGATAACGAATATGTTGTGGGGAGGGACCGTGAAGGGGGAGGAGAGGGGGAAGATGGGTGCGGAGTTCCGGCAGGTGGTGGCGGAGATGACGGAGCTGTTGGGGAAGCCCAATTTGTCGAACTTTTTTCCGAGTTTGGCCCGGTTTGATTTGCAGGGGATACAGAAGTAGATGAAGGGGTTGGCGAAGAGGTTTGATCGGATTTTCGAGAATATAATTGATCAACGGCTGAAAATGGACGATTATGGGAGTGGAACCGCCGAGGAGAGTGCTGATTTTTTGCAGTTTTTGTTGAAGCTGAAAGACGACGGAGATGCCAAAACTCCTCTCACCATCACCCACCTCAAAGCCTTGCTAATGGTATGTTAATTTTCGGATGTGTTTTTGTCACTTTCAATTAACTCAATTTTAATTATTAATTTTAAATTTTATGTTAGTTTGATTCATCTGATAATATATTATTGTTTATTTTTATTTTTTTATAAAAAAATATTGCTGAATTAGTTATGTTAACTCACGGAATTGAATAAACTTATAATATTATTTCTAAAAATCATAATATATATATATGGCTTGTTTAGAATGTGAGTTGATTTTTTGATTTTTTAGTTATTTTAATTTAGATTTAAAAAATCTCGTTTAGGATAAATTTTTTAGTTTTTTTTTTTTTTATGAGAAAAAAAAATGAAATGATTATAGATTGAATTTGACATTTTGTTATATTTGATTAAAATAATTTATTTTGTCTTATATGACTATTTTAGCCTCGATGGGACATCCTAGACGAGTAAATAATTTATGTATGTATTTTTTATTAAAAAATATTAGCTTATCACTGATGCTATGTACGAGATAATTATAGATATTTATATTTGTTTTAGATTTTTTTTTAATATATAAATTATGTTTTTTACGATTTTTTATAAAAATAATTTAATAATTTTATCATTAACCATAGTATATAGGAGAAGTTGAAAAGGATATGACAGCAACTATACACGGATTATATTTATAATTATTTGTTTGAGGGGATTTTAATACTGATCAGGTGATTTTGACCAAATCAATAAATGCAGACATGTGTAAAGACATGTGAATTGAAAAAAAATTAATAAATACTGATCAGGAGATTTTGACAAAATTAATAAATACTGAGTTTTTTTTTTTAAATAAAAAATTTAGAAAATTCAGATTGGGATATTGAAATTCCCACAGGCCTTACAGGTTAAAAACCCCTTTTTGCTTAATATATAGTATAGATTACTCCTTACGTCCCAAAATAATAATTCATTTTGAAGAATTTAATTTTTTTTAATAGTATAATTATTACATTTTAAAAATATTAATTTTTCAAAATTAACCTTTGATAGTATTTTTTTTGAAAATATCAATGGCCATAATGGTACTTTTTGTGTTATTAATAAATTTTAAAGAAGGACAAAATATAAATTGATATTATTTTATTTCTTAATTTTTGAAAATAGACTAATATTTTGAAATAATAAAAAATAAAATAAGAAATTAATATTTTGAGACGAAAATAATAACAATTATAATTAATTAAACAAAATTGAGATAAATTATAAATCTAAAATCAAAATCAATTTAATTAAAATTATAAAACTAAAATGAAACAATAATAAAAAATACAGAACTATGGACAAATTTAGATTGCGTTTGGTAAAACTTTCTAAATATGTTTTGAGAATAGGAGTTGTGTTTTGAGTTTGTGAGATTTGAAATTATGATTTGAGTGTGAAAAATTTGTTTGGTGAATGAGTTTTGAAAAGAGTTTTGAATTGAGTAAGAAATTTTTGATGTAATATATGATGTTTGATACAAAAACTTACAACTCATAACCAAACACACAACTGAAAATTCTATTAAAACTCATAAAAAAATTTAAAAATTCAGAAAATATTTTTTTTTAAATATATAAAAAATTAACATGTGTCAATTGTACAAAAAAAAAAAAATTACACTGTTCTAGTCAACTGATAGGACGACCGATTAGGCTAAATTTTAAAAAAAAAATAATTCAAAAATCATGCTTCACACAGAGTTTTTTGCAAAATTTTTTATTTATTGTGAAAATATAATTTAAAAATTCTATCTAAACATAATATTGTATCTGTTTGGCAGAGCTTAATTATAGCTTATTTCAGCTTTCAGCTTAATTTAAGCTATTTTGATGTGTTTGGTTTAGCTTATAGCTTATAGTTTTTTGGAAGTCAGAAATCAGTTTATTCTTTGAGTGGGGCAGTAGATGCTTTAAGAATAAGTTGGAAATAAACTTAAGCTGAAAGTTATAAACTATAAGCTGTTACACTATTCCAGTCAATTGGTAGAACGATCGGTTAGGCTAAATTTAAAAAAAAAAAATTTCAAAAATCATGCTTCACATAGAGTTTTTTGCAAAATTTTTTATTTATTATAAAAATATAATTTGAAAACTCTATTCAAACATAATATTATAATGTGTGAATAAAATTATGATTTGAAAATCCTTTCAAACACCGCCTTAATTTGTCGGTTGATTCTTTCTTCAAAGCCCGTGGGTGGGTCCACTATGGCCCTATTTTGATGGTTTAATCAATTTATTTTTTAGTTTGTCCTATTTAGATCTCTTCACTTAATTAGCTAATTTTATTAGTAATTTAAAAAAAAACTAAAACTATCTATTTTTATTTTATTTTATTTTTTGACGGTTTAGATACATATCATCTCTTAACATTTGAAAAATTATATTAATTTCTTGCCATTATAATTATTTAGCTGGAATGAAAATATTAAACTCATCCATTCTTTCTTTTTTTATTTTGTTTTATCTTTTTTTTTTCATTTTTCTTTTCCTTTGCTTTATTTTTTTTTTCAATGTAGTTTTTTATATTTTTTTACTAAGAGTTATATTGTCTTTTTTATAAACAGGATTGTGAAATGAGACTATTAAATACGGAGAGTGAAAATATAATTTCTAAAATATCAAGAAGGAAAATATAATTATAATTTATCGAATTATTTTTGTGGATAAGCTTGAGATACAGTAAGTGTAGAACCTAAGAGTTATATTGTCTTTTTTATAAACAGAATTGTGAAATGAGACTATTAAATACGGAGAGTGAAAATATAATTTCTAAAATATCAAGAAGGAAAATATAATTATAATTTATCGAATTATTTTTGTGGATAAGCTTGAGATACAGTAAGTGTAGAACCTACAGTGAGATCAGTCTCCAGTCCACAACCACAAGCCAGCCTTTTACTTTACTCTAGCTTCAATTATTTTGACATGTCTATTCATTGTTAATATTGATTGCATATGGGCAACTCATAGAAGAAAATTGTTGTTATCTTACTAACTTTTTGAAAATTACTTTTTAATCACTATCTATGTAAATATTTATGATTGTCATAATTGAAAACAAATAATTTAAAATATAATGTTTAAAAAATAAATTGAATATATATAAGATTAATTACATTTTACCCCTTATGATTTAATTTAAAAACACATTACTCTTTTTAAGTTTAAAAATATACACATAACATCCTTATGTTTTGAGGTAAATTGCACAATTTAACTCTGTTAATAATTTTTGCACCAAGTCAATATTACCGTTATTTTTATTTTCAATTTTCTTACCATGCCACTACTATCATAACTCTCTCTCTCAAATTGGACTGCCTACCCACCCCTCCCAACAACACTACGGTGGTGTTTGGCAAGTGATTTTGGGACTAAAATAGCTACAAAAAATAAAATAAGCTATTTTAGTCACAACAAATAAAACATCACATTCAATCCCATAATCATTACACTCTTCTCTCACAAAAAAAGTCAAAAAGTCAAAAAGTCATTCCCAAATCAAACTTTTTAACCCAGATTAAAATAGCTAAAAAAGTCAAAAAGTTAAAAAACTAACCCACTTCCCAAACGGAGGCTACATCATCTTCTTAGACATTACACGGCACCAATTACTTCTCACAACAATCCATTCCCTTTAACAATGTTTCTCTTCTCACCCAAGACATTCACTCCAAAGTAGCCATCACCACCAACTTGTGTTATATATATATACTAACTTTTACTCGTGCCGGCACAATAAGTAATATTAGGATTAGCATATAATTGTAATTTCAACACTATTTAAATTTATTTTTTAATTTGATAAAATCACAAATTTATTATAAAATTTTGGAATTCTCACAAAACTCCTCACGGAAGTCGCTTTTGCTTATATAATATATAGCTAGATAGATAGATATGCTTAGCATACATACGATTTTTACGGGCATATATACAATACTACTTTTACTTATATAATTATATGAAAATTATATGTATGCCCGTAATGCCCTAGTGTATTACGGGCATACATACATTATATGAAAATATGTGTAAAATTTATTGAACAAAAAGGAGAAAATAAAAAAAAAAAAAAAAACAAATAGAGAGAAAAATAAAAACGGGTGAAAATAAAAAAAATAAAAAGAAAAGAGAGAGGAAGGCGGGATCATGAGATCATCGAAGGAGGGTGTGAGAAAAGGAAAAAGTAAGAGAGAGAGAGAAGCAAGAAAGTAGAAAATGTATATGTAGAACATTTTTTGAAAAATATATCTTAGTTATTGTTTTTATAATTTGAACGGATTTGAGCCATCCACATGTCTTAATAAGACAAAAATATGTTGAAGATTAAAAAACCGTCCTACTTTATTAAAATATGTTGATGATTCATATGAGGTTTAAATTTACGAAGTATATCATGTATTCAATATATTTAAAATTAATAATTAATTGTTTAAATTCATTTAATTTGTGCACTAAAAAATTAATTAATATAATCTTCACTGCCCACAGTAAAATCCGGCTCTTAATTCTGGGATTGCAGACTTTTCCATATAATATAAATATAAATAAGTGATAAAAAAAGAAAAAAAAAAAAAAAACAAATGTAGAGAAAAATAAAAATGATAGAAGATAAAAAAATAAAAGAAAAGAGACACGACGGTGGGATCATGGGATCATAGAAGGATAGGTGAGAAAAGGAAAAAGTAAGAGAGAAAAGTGAGAAAATAGAAAATATACATGTAGGATATTTTTCGAAAAATATATCTTAGCCGTTGTTTTATAATTTGAATAGATCTGAGTCAGTCCAAATGTCCTAGTAGGATAAATTCGAAATCATCCTACTTTATTATATAGATGTTGAAGATTCATATGAGGTCTAAATTTATTTAAGTATATCAAGTATTTAATATATATAAAAATAATAATTAATTGTCCAAATTCATTTAATTTGTGCACTAACAAATTCATTAATATCATCTCCACTACACACAGCAAAATCTGGCTCCTAATGCTGAGATTGCAGACTTTTCCATATAATATAAAGAAAAATAAGTGATCAAAAGGAGGAAAAAAAAACAAATAGAGGGAAAAATAAAAATGATAGAAAATAAAAAAATAAAAAGAAAAGAGAGAGGAAGGTGGGATCATGGGTGAGAAAAGGAAAAAGTAAGGGAGAGAAGCGGGAAAATAGAAAATGTACATGTAGTATATTTTTTAAAAAATATATCTCAACCGTTATTTTATAATTTGAATAGATCTAAGCCGTCCAAATGCCCTAGTAGGACAAATGTGTATAGGACAAATTTAAAAATCATCCTGCTTTATTATATATATATATATATATAAATTTGTGTTTGTATACATAATTTTTTTTCCTTCCGGTAAACCTATCGATGCTATTAATTTTGTCAAATTATTTTGCTATTTGCATTATGAAGCCTCGACTAAAATACTGTTAGAAATATATGATGATACGGAGGTATTCTGTTTGGTCTGAAAAATATTGAATGATTCAAAAATAATTTAACAAATTATAATTTGTACACAACAAAAATTAAGAACTTACAGACAATATATGCAATACTAAAAACAATGAAGAAGTAGGAACATGAAAACAGAACAAAATTCCGAAGAATTTGACTCTAAATCGATTCTAATTTCAAATTTAATTTTTTTGTAATTCAAATTCAATTCAACTCCCCGGATGAGTGAGGTATTTATAGGCTTCAAGATGGAAGTTCGAACAGACACAAACTTGTTCGAATTTCGGCGATTCAACTTTGAGAATCTGCCTGAAACACATTAAACTCATTGTCCTAATTTCGGCAATTGTAGTGACCTTTACCAAATCAAAAGGAAATCATGAGAAGTGATGACAGTAGTGCTTTCAATGAGAGGGGATGTGGCCACCGGTTGTGTGGCGGTGGTGTTAAGAGCAACGGTGGTTCTGGGTTGGGTTCTTCATGAACATGGGTAATACATAATAAGTTGTTGGCGAGGAAACAAGGAGATGAGGGCATTACAATAATGTTGATTTCAAATTATATCCTAAACATTGTTACCACGCATCTTAATCAATGTTGAGTTACACACATTGTTATTTGTAACAATTTCTGTTAGTTTTACATTTTACTCCAAATCATGAGGAGTTTATGTGTATATTTTTAAACTTGAAGGGGGTAATGTGTTTTTGAGTTTAATCACAAGGGATAAAATGTAATTAACCCATATATATAGTGAATGATTATGTGCAATTCAGTTTAACTTCATTTAGTTAACTACAATGACGTGTCATTATTCTATTGTTGTCGAAAGAAATATAGAGAATAAAATTTAGACCCTTTATTTTTTATTTTTTATTTTTTTACTGTCTACCCAGAATTATGATGTAAGTCTCGATGTCATTGTGGGTAGCCGATAGAAAATGAATAGAAAATAGTGTACGCATAGAAAGATTCAAATATAAGTTTTAAGCAATGATAAGTTTAGATACACCAATCCCATAACATGTGGTGATGGAATGGAGTCCATCATCAGTGTGAGAAACTATAGTTTATTGGTATCTTGTTGAAATTTTAAATTAATTGTGAGCAGAAAAGTAGTTGTAACTGCTTCTGCCCAAGTTCACATGCTTATCATTGAAACACAAACGCAAAATCTTTTAAAACAATATAATAAAGTGTTGTTAGCATTGTATTCATCATGGTAGACTATGAACCCCATCCAAAATGAATGCACATTATGTGTCTCTTTTTCTTTTTCTTTTTTTTTTTTTTATAAAAAAATTGTATTGTTATTATATTGAAAGTAATCATCAATTCAGTTCAGACATGAATGACATGATTGTCACAATTGTTCTAAATTTAGTGTATTTTTGAAATGTGGTATGTTTTTTTGGACAGGACATGGTTGTTGGAGGAACAGACACAACCTCAAACACAGTTGAGTTTGCCTTGGCCGAGATGATGAACAAGCCACAAGTTCTAAGAAAAGCCCAACAAGAAGTTGAGACAGTAGTCGGCAAAGACAACATAGTGGAAGAATCGCACATTCATAAATTACCCTACTTATACGCGGTGATGAAAGAGACTCTGCGCCTCCACCCCGCCTTGCCGCTCTTGGTGCCTCACTGTCCCACTGAGTCCTGCATTGTCGGAGGCTACACTATTCCCAAAGGTGCTCGTGTTTTTGTTAATGTGTGGGCTGTGCATAGAGACCCTTCAATTTGGACAAACCCATTGGAGTTTGATCCAGAGCGGTTTTTGGGGGATTCTAAGTGGGATTATAGTGGGAATGACTTCAATTATTTCCCATTTGGGTCCGGGAGAAGAATTTGTGCAGGGACTGCAATGGCGGAGAGGATGTTCATGTTTTCGCTTGCTTCACTTGTGCACTCTTTTGATTGGAAATTGCCTGAAGGAGAGAGATTGGATTTGGAAGAGAAGTTTGGTATTGTGTTGAAGAAGAAGGTACCTCTTGTTGTAATCCCAACGCCGAGGTTATCTGACCCAGCGCTATATGAGTAAAATCCAGAGAAGATTGTTACTAAAAATAAGAAAAATGAAAGAAAATAAGAGAAAAAGGTTTTGGTGCTTGATGTAGGTTCCATGTTTGGAATGAAGGTCCCAGGACGATGCAATTGCATGTTGTCTTAATTACCCAAAAGTTGAGAACTTCATGTTCATTTTTACACTTGAATTTTCATTTTTCTAAATGAATTGCTGATTGTCCAATGCCTATGTAAACAGACTTTTCTTTCAAATTAATGTGCATTTCAAATACGAAAGTGTTGTTATTTTGTTAGACCATGTCACATTAGTTTATTCAAAAAATAATAATAATACTTGAAATTTGTGTAAAGTCACTCTAATCAGTTTTAGGAAAAGCTTGTTGCACATTGTTTTCTCAAACCATCTAAACTTGGTTCAGTGGTCTTTCCATCTATTATTACCGATTGGTTTTGGGATTGAACATCTCCAAATATTTGGTATCAAAATTAGATCTAGGGTGCTCTTAAGATAACTCTCAATCTGAGTCTATTTTTCTCATCTCATATAATATATTTTTTAGACAGAATATGTATTTAAACTTGTCTTGACTTGGGAAGTTTTAAAAATTAAAAAGGAAAAAATGAGAAGCAATTGATTCATTATAAAGATTCCATCTAGAAAATTTTACGCAAATGCCATTGCAATTTATGATGATTTTGATGTGACAAATAAATTACTAGCTCAAATGCAAACTATGCTAGTAGATGATCGCAATCAACACAGGGTATTTTATTTTTTATTTTTTTGTGTCATATGTGCTTGGCATATATATCATGTGTTATTATCTTTTTGGACACATTAATGTTCTTAATCAACATGGCCTGTTATTATCCATTTTAAAACATGGAACCAATTATAGGGCCAAGATGTAATGTTAGTGAGTATTATCATGTGTTGAACAATTTGGAACTGCTAAGCCAAGGAGGGAAATAAATCATACCTGAACATACCTTTCGCAAGGTCTGTTCCATTTATTTTGTTCACTCATTATCATTTGGTTTTGAATTTTATGTTTTTAAATTTTTTTACAAGATACCAGAATTCATTCTTTGGTGATTTAAATTTAATCGGCCATAATAAGATGAAAATTGCTAGGGATCTCAAAAAATTTATTACTAACATTTCTTTGTCTTATAATGGTGCAGGACCTACACCTATGTGGGACCCACATCCATATAAGACATTTGATAAAAATATTGATAAATCTCTTAGTGTCTCTAGCCTTACTCATAAACAGTTTTTCCATTTGTACATAAATTAAATACAGAATTAAATACAACATGTTGTACCTAGGAGTGAGAGCCAAAAAATATGTGAAAAGTTATAGTTTTATGATTGATTTATGTGATCTTAGAATCTTTTAAACTTTAAACAAATAGCACTTCATCTGAAGATAACCTAATAACCTCATACCTTTGTGTGATCTTTTTATTTTTATTTTTTTACCACATGGAGAATGTCTTTGACTTGATTATATAATCGTATGATAGAAAAGTGCGTTAGTACAAAGAAGAGGGGAGATCAAAGAATCGCTTGCTAACCAACACAATTGAATTCATATTGTAACTCAATGCCAAATTTGGTTTAATAAGCTATAATAACACATTAATAAAGATGTAACGAAAAATTGTGAGAGTTGTTACCAGTGGTCTAGTAAAATAGATTTGTGCACACTCAAAACAATCCAACAATGGCAACTTCAAAAATGTTCATTTACAATGTTTCTCACCACCTATTTCTTCAACAAACTATGCACCCTCTTCTATGGTGCTTGGTCATGGTGGTGGGACACTAGCAATGTACTTTTTCCATTCACTCTCATCGTCCTTGCAATCACATGGTACGCATGGATCTTTACAAACAATAGCAAAAAGAATCAGCCACTGCTGTCACCAGGCCTACGCGGCCTGCCCGTGGTTGGAATACTCCCATTCCTTGACCCTAAGCTCTATTCGTGTTTCGCGAGCCTCAGTCGGACTTATGGTTCGATCATGAGGCTCCCAATGGGCACAAAGGTGGGAATCGTGGTCAGTTCGCCATCTGCAGCACGGGAAATGCTCCGGGACCATGACATCACTTTCGCCAACCGTGACGTCTCGGAGTTGGCTAGTGCTGCGGTGGCAAAAGGTGATTCGGATATAGTTTTTAGCCCACATGGGCCCGGGTAGCAGATGTTGAGAAAGGTCTGTGTCCGGGAGGTGCTCGGCAGCGCCACCCCTGACTCGGTCTACTACCTCCGCCAACGAGAGATTCGAAATACGGTTAAATATCTCTACAGCAGGGTCGGGTCTCCAGTTCATGTGGGTCAGCAAACGTTTTTGACTGCTTTGAATGCAATAACAAGCATGTTGTGGGGTGTGACAATTCAGGGGCAAGAAAGGGCTAGCATTAGGGCGGATTTCCAAGTCGTGGTGGCGGATTCAATGGAGCTTTTGGGGAAGCCCAATTTGTTGGATTTTTTCCTGGGTTTGGCCCGGTTTGATTTGCAAGGGCTGAAGAAGCAATTGTTAGGGATAGTTATGAGGTTCAACAGGATTTTTGATGCAATAACTGATAAAAGGACCAAGATTGGAGGGTGGTAGATAGGCCAAGGATTTTTTTACAGGTTTTGTTGCAACTGAAGAATGAAGGAGATGCCAAAACACCTCTCACCATGACCCATCTCAAGGTCTTGTTCATGGTATGTTTTATTCTCTTCCAATTTAAATTCTTTATGGCAAGTCATGAAATTCATTCAGTAATACAAAATAATAGCTAATTTCTTTTGCGTTATAACGAAATGTCAATATGTGAGTATAGGATATGGTCTTGGGTGGAACCGAAACAACCTCAATGCTATAGAATTTGCCATGGCGAGATGATGAACAAGCCGGAGGTCATGAAAAAAGCACAACAAGAGTTAGAGATAGTAGTAGGCAAAGATAGAATAGTAGAAGAGTCTCACATAAACAAACTCCCCTATTTATAGGCCATACTAAAAGAGGTCCTCTGATTGCACCCTGTCCTCCCTTTCATGGTGCCTCACTACCCGAGCCAAACTTGCATTATCGGTGACTACACAATTCCAAAAGGCGCTCGGACTTTCATCAATGTATGGGCAATTCATAGGGACCCTTCGATCTAGGAAAACCCATTGGAGTTTAAATCTAGAGAGGTTTTAGATGGAAAATGAGGGTCAGAGAGTTGATTTTAATTATTTCCCATTTGGAGTGCAGGAGAAGAATGTGTGCGAGCATAGCAATGGTGAGAGGATGTTCTTGTTCTTATCGACTTCAATTTTGCACTTATTTGATTGGAAATTGCACGAGGGAAAGAAATTAGACCTTTCGAGAAGTTTGAGATTGTGTTGAAGAAAAGAGTGCCTCTCATGGCAATCCCAACACCTAGACTATCAATCCTACACTTTACGAGTGGCGAGAAACAACCATCGATCATCTGTTTGTTTCACTCTTTGTCTCATCTCTATCACATATTATCCATGTAACTAAAAACAAAGATTAGAAGAATATGGGACCGACAATAGTACAGAGAGTGAAATAAATGAATTCAACCTACTAGCAAAGTAAAAATGATATATTGTAATATTGGTTGCACTTTAAAAATCTAATGCAATTCTTTTTGTAATAATGCTATACTTTAATTAAAAATTAAAATATAATAGCGTTATCTTGTTTGTCATTATTATTTTTTCAACATTGTTACCAAAACAAAGCACTGTGTTCTCTTGGCCATCAATTTTTTTGGTGTCTCTGATATTTTTCTTTTTTTCTTTTTTGATAAGAAAAGGCACTTCGATATATATCTTTCAAAGTGAAAATAAGGTCAAAAGAAATCAAAACTAGCTCATTTGTTTTGTTTTATTGGGTTCGTGAACTTAGACTAGGGACAAAATTGAATACAAATATTGCAGATATTTTTTTGAGCCAGTGCTTTCGGAAAATATGAAAATGCCAAAAGAAATCGACCCATTGAAAGGACTATTTCATTTGCTTTCAAAGACTTTTTCCTTATAATTTTGAACTGTTCATTACATTAAAAAAAAAAAAATTAATGAACTTACACGTGACAATTAACACATACTAATGAATTAATTCCCTTAACAAGTGGCGAGGTGAGGATGTGTAAATTAATACATAAACCAGAACAAATTCAAATATATAATTATATTTTAGTATTGTTATTTAAGGTTAAAAATTAGATTTAATTTTTAAATTCATTGATATGTGACAATTAATTAAGATATTAAAGGCTATTTCATTTTTAATTTTCAACCAATCATATCACTTACAAATCATTAGGTCTAAAAAATAAGTTTAGAAAGTAGACTTGTCATTTTCATTATATTTTTGTAAAATTGATAGTATTATATTTAGGATACTCGGACCATATATCTAAATTTATATTTTTGGGCTAAAATATACGCTCTAAAATATATTGTTCATAAAAACAAACTTAAATGGGATGACCAAAATAGTCATATGCATAAGATAAAGCTTGGGAGCTAGAAAATATCCCCCCCTAATCCCCCTAATGCCCAAAACGACGTCGTTTTGGACATTATTATAATTATTTTCATTATTTTTCCTTCTTCTTCTTAAGTCGAGGCGAGGTAGGAAGAGGGAGAGGGAGAGAAAGAGAAAGAGAGAGGGAGAGGGAGAGAGGAGGAGAGGATCGTCTCACCACTGCCGTTGCCTCGCCACCGCCGATCATCGCAGCACCATCGCCGTCGCCGTCGCCGTCGCCGTCACCTCCGGCCCTGCCTCCGCCTCCTCTCACTGTTATGGCCCCCTCCAGTCCACTCCTCCTCCTTCTCCCTCCTTCTTCCTTCCTCCTTCCTCCTCCTTCTCCCTCCTTCCTCCTTCCCTCTCCTCCTCCTCCTTCCCCTGCTTCTGAAAAAAAAAAAAAAAATTAAGGGGATTTGGGGGGATGCATTTTCGAGCTACGTAGCATGATCCCATATGCATATGTATAATATATAGACCAGTGACCCTTACAATTTCACTCATCTCTCTCTCTTCCCTCTCTCTCTCTCTCTCTCTCTCTCGCGTTAAATCTGCCGTAGGTCCGCTCATCACCGTCGGCGATTTCGACTCAGCCCTCCATCTTTCCCTATTAGGAGATCAGCGGTGGCCGCTTGATGGTTTCGCATCCGGCACTGTTGAGGTTGACTTCGCGGTCGGCGGAGACAACAGGGAGGAGTGAAGAAAGAAAAAACGCAAGCGGCTCCCAGCCCATCTGCCGCCTCTCTCTCTCTTCCATCACTACGGTAGTCGAGCTCGCCATCTTCGCTCACGACGTTAAATCTAGATCCAGATCTCTCCTCTTCCGACGACAACCTCCGACATCTAATTGATCTAGATGCTTGGAAAATCTTTAAAGATGCAAAGATCTTAGATGTATGATTGATTTTGATGACAATCTTGAAGCATTTGATTAGTTTCTAAAGATTTTCGGGAATTTCAACAGATTTTCCAAGCATTTGTTAGCTTTTACATCTAGATCTTTACTTGTTCAAGCATTTGATGACAAATTGAGTACATCTTTGCAAAATCTTCATAGCTAGACCTTTACTTGTTCAATCTGTTTAAATTATAATTGTGTTAGCTTTACATCTAGATCATCAAAAAATCTAAATGTTTGGATATTTTTTTACATCTAGTGCTATCTTTGTCTCCTGGAACTCCAAGACACGAAAGCTCAATGGCTCTAAAGAATATATTGACATATATATATATATCTGTTTTGTGTGTGTATTGGCGATAGGTTTAAAAGATATATCTGTTTGTGTTTGTCTTTGTGTGATTTGTTCTTTGTGTTGTTGCGAGATAATTCCAATAGATATAAAACAAATTTGTGAAATTTTAAGCAGATAGATGAGATTTTGTATTTTTTAAATAGATGGATGAGAATTTTTTCCTTAAATTTTGTATTTTTGATGGTTTTTAATTTGTAGAGAATATTTGAAGAACATTTATCTTGATTTTCGGATGAGCTAAATTGTGATTAAATGAGTTAAATATTTGGAGAATATTTTGAGCTTGCTTTTCTATATGTTGATTTCGGATATGTAAAAACACTAAATTGTTATGAATCGTGATTATGTTGTAACCCTGCAATGTCTTCTCTCTAATATTGCCATTGTAATTGTGACATTGATGTTTGTTTTGGTAATTTGGTGGATACTAGAAAATGATTTGATATTGGGGCATTGTAATTGTGACATTGATGTTTGTTTTGGTAATTTGATGGGTGCTATAGAAAATGATTTGATGGCGGGTGTTAGAAAATGATTTGATAGCGACGTATCGTAATTGAGATATTGATGTTTGTTTTGGTAATTTGATGGATGCTATAAAATGATTTGATACTGGGGCTAGAAAATGATTTGATATTGGGGCATCGTAATTGTGATATTGATGTTTGTTTTAGTAATTTGGTGGGTGCTAGAAAATAATTTGATATTGGGACATAGTTGGAAATTTAATAGATATATTCGTTAATGTTTCACATTTTATGTATGAGCAGTCTGAAGAGAAAAAAAATGATGTTAATGATGATGATTGTAATAGATAAACAAAAATTTGACACATATTTTTCAATAGATAGGCAAAAAAATTAAACAGATTTGATAGAATTTAAGAAAAAAATTGAATAGATAGATAGAATTTAGGAGAAAAATTAACGATCGGGAAAAAATTGAGCAGATAAATATAAATTTGAACAAATAGACATAAAATTTAAGTAGATAGATATAAATTTGAATAGATTATAGCGAAAAGTCGGATAGATTAAAAAAAAAAGTTAAAGGGTAAAATTAGAAACAAAATATCATTTAGGACTTCTCATCAAATTATTTCATAAAGTGTAAACTTCTAGTTAACAAAAAACTATACCTTTGGACTTGATATCTTACACTCTCTTTAAATTAAATTTATCACTAATTTTTCTCTTATATTTAATACTTTTCAACAATTTAAAAAAATAATTGCTTAGTCGAGTTTTCCAAAAACACTTTTTAAAAATTCTACTTTTTGTTTTTTTAGTATTTTTTGTTTTCTTGAATTTTTTAAATATTTTAAGCAATTTTTTATTTTTATTTTTTAGACATACCTAACATAAATATAGCTAAAAAGTAAAAAAATTGTAAAAAAAATCTTTTAAAATTCACTAAATCTGAAAAATACAAAAATAAATCTGAAATTGATTACATTTTTTAAAAATATTTTTATGTATTTTAAATTTTTAAAATATTTTTCACAAATTTTTACTTTTAGATACATCTAAGTAAGATGCATTTAAAAAAGTTAAAAAAAAAATGTTAAAAATTTTAAAAATATTCACTAAAAACCAAAAAACACAAAAATCAAAAAATTCAATTTTCAAAAAATTTAATCCAAAAAACTCAAACCAAACACACCTAATTACATGTGTTTTAGTCCTCTAAAACTAGTACTCTGGATCCATCTATATTAGCAATGTGTCACTGTTGTGACCATATCCTATGTAACCCGTCTTAGTGATCAAAGATTGAGAATTGTGCGTCTTCTTTATTTGTATCATCTTATATCATTTTTTGTTTCATGGTAGATCACAGATGGTACTTGAGTGTTGTGAGTTCAGAAAATGTGGGTTGAGTGGAAGTGAGTATATATTGTGTGATTCTAATTGTTTTGTTATTGTTGCGATCTCTTAAGTAATTGGTGTGAGGATTGCTATATACCCTTTGTGGGTTGAGTTTGTGAGGAACAAATACCATCATTCCTATTATCCAGCGAGAGAATCTTCTAATGTTTACATATATCTGTATATATATATATATTTCTTATTGTTTTTGCAGGTGTCTAATCAGTTTCCCAGTGCATGGTGGAGACCATATATGTGGGTTGAGTGTTGTAAGGTTACATATTGTGTGCTATCTATCTATTGTCGAGTGGTGTGAGGTTATATATTGTGGGTTGAGTGATGTTAGTTCCCATATTACATATATCATTGTGGGGGCGAATAAAATTAAATATATTGAGGCCGAATAGGCGAAGAAACCAAGTTGTGAATTATACGGCTCCATCACGGAGGGACGGTGAGTAAACGGATCGCCAAATAGTCATTTGTAGACTAGGAAATCGAAGAGTTAGCGAATGAAGGAAGAAATGTGGGACCAACCGTCAACATCAATGGCGACTATAAATAAGGAGTGTCATTAACACAAGGTATGAGAGAATTAGTATGTTTCACTTAAGATACAAGCAACCAAGAGAGTATACTGTGACTTATCCGTCGAGTGCTAATTCCGGCACCTCCGACTGGAGTGTTCACTCATTTTCAAGTTGCTAGTTGAGGATCTTGAGCATCCTATTGAATTCAAAGAGTATTTCCAAACCACTTCTCTACAATTGGCACCGTCTGTGGAAATACTCTAGCACATCCATGGCTGGCATAACAGAAGATCCTTCGGCAGTCGCTGACAACCTTATACCACTAGTCGATACCACTCCAAGCACCATGCTGGGACTAGAAAACATTACTGTACGAAGAGCCTTGAACTTGATTGGTGATGAAATAATGCAAGTGATAATGGATCGAGGCAAAACAAAAGCGAGCAGAGGTTGGAGAACATGATGGCTAGAATGGCGCCGACATGATTTGGCCTTGGAGGTGGCAAAATCCTACAAGCCACGTGCCAAGATCTTCCACAACCTCGAGAAAGGATGGTCGGCGACCTCGAGTTAGGAGATAAGATAGTGGCGATGATTTTGACTCCTCATCCCTAAAACCCAAAAAAGAAGGCGAGTCGAAGTCTCCGGTTCTTTTGAATGAAGTTAGCGTGCGGAGTAAGAAGAAGAAATGATTGAGATGAAGAGGACCAACATGACCTCTTTGTGCGACGGATCGCAAAGCGTACTAACCAAAAGTTCAAGGCTCCATCGTTCACCCTATCTGACGGAAAATCGGATCCCACTAACCATATTCGTTATTATAAGTAAGCCATAGCATTGCATCGACGACGAGAGCTCTCATGTGTCGAATATTTACGGCGATTTAGGACCATTGGTTTGTCAAATGGTATTATAAGTTGGAACCGGCGTCGATTAAAAGCTTCCATCAATTACGAGAAATCCTTCAAGGCAAGATTCATCACCAATGAGGTCGATCGAAGCAAGCCGACTCTCTCTAGGCAATGCAAATCCAACTAGAAATCTTACGAGCATATTCGGCATTATTGAGAATGCTTTAATCTTGTGGATGGCGCTTTAGCGACTCCATGGCCATCAATGCCTTTAAAATGGGGTTGCATCCTAATAGTGCCCTCCGCGGTTCCTTGACTAGAGGCCTCCTAAACGATGCAGTTGTTAATGAAGAAAGTCGAGAATCTTGCAAAGTGGAAGATGGCGCCTTACGGGTTAAAAGCGGGAACAAAGGCCAATAAGGCGGCCTCATCAAAAATTGTTCGGTAGATAAATTTTGTACCATTGCGGAGCCTAAACCATAATCGAGACTAAGCGAGACAAAAGCGGGATTATTGATCGGATGACCGATGTTCCCACCGAGCTAATGAGCGACTTCAAGTGGATGGTAGGCACCTGAGACAAGAAATATCTGAGCTATCGAGTCGATTGGCATGATTATGTCTAAGTTCAACACCTTGGTTCTTCAAATGGCCATCAAAATGGTGGGACCTCCGACACGAGGAGACATGATAGGCGGTGCGAATACCACAAGGACCACGATCATGATCTGAGAGGCATTATCGTTGAAGGATCACCTTAAGAAATTGGTACAAGGCGGTCGGCTTAAGCAATATGTCCGCAAGGCAATGCAACCAAAACAATAGCTTTGAGGCAGGATTCACCTCTACTTAGCGTAATTCATATGATATACAACTTCGGCGGTATCGCGATTCATACAATTGATCGAATCTTGACCCCCAAAAGCAAGTCACACTATAAGCGGCCCCATGAAGCTCAGTATTACTTTTGCGATTCTAATTTGATCGGCGTAACCCTCCCCCACATCGATCTATTGGTCATCGAACTACGCGTAAGCCGATTCATGGTTAGCGTGTTCTTATTGACCCGAAGTACTTCAAAAGTCATGTACTACAAGACCTTCATCAAATTTGAGTTCACCGAGTTGGACCTATCTCCTTATTATCATTATTAGAACTGCTGGCTAATCGAGAATACCGTTGGGCAAAATCACACTACCGGTTTGGCGGGCTCTGAGCGATAAATGTGGAATTCTTGGTTGTCGAGCTACCTTTTAGTATAATCTCATCATGGGATGAACTTGGCTACATGCCATGCACGCCGTACCAAGCACCTATCAACAACTGCTCCGCTTCCCGACTGAACGCGGCATTGAACAAATCCGTGGTTCCTAGAAATCGGCACAAGCATGTTATCTTCTTGCCGCAAAGGCATCAAGAGAGCTGGAAGTGAATTCTATTGAGGTCTTGGGTTCAAGAGAGCCTCAACGATGTTGGGCGGCTCCCAAATGAAAAGGCCACGGAAGCCTTGGATCGAGTTGAAATTGACGGGAATCCTGACAAGTTCTTCATGGTTAGCGCATCCTTGAATAAAATCGACAGGCAGCTAATTACCTTCTTACTCGGCAACCTTGATGTATTTGCATAGTCACCGTATGAGATGCCAAGGGTAGATCCATACGTTTCTCGGCACCATTTAAATGTCGACCCCAAATGTAAGCGGATTATTCGGAAAAGCGTGATCGACCACGAACACCAATTTGCCATTGTTGAAGAAGTTAACAGGTTGCTTGATGCTTGGACAATCGAGTGACCTATCCTACATGGTTGTCGAATCGTGGTTGTAAAGAAGAAAAATGGGACTTGGCATGTCATGTGGACTTCATGGACTTAAATAAAGCTTGCCCCAAGGTTGTTTTCCTCTCTCGAATTGACCAACTCGTAAGCATACGGCTCGTTATCAGCGTGTGAGCTTCCTCGATGCCTCTGAGGCTACCATCAAATTGTCATGCATCAGGAGGATCAAGACAAATTGCATTCGACCTAAGAGGAACCTATTGCTATAAGGTTATGCCTTTTGAAATTTGAAGAATCTGGGGCAACTTACCAAAGACTAGTTCTTTGCCATGTTCGAGAGCAACTCGGCCGTATTATGGAAGTGTACATTGACATTATGGTGGTCAAATCCAAAGAAGAAAAACTCATCTAGGCCATCTGGAAGAGACATTGGCATTTTATGCAAGTACAAAAAATTTGAAGGCTTCCAAATGTGTATTTGGGATGGGATCAGGCTAATTCCTTGGCTACATTGTCAACCATAGAGGAATCGAAGCCAACCTAGGAAAATCACGGCAATCACGGAACTTGGCTCCCCTCGATTGGTGAAGGGGGTTCAAAAGTTAATGGGGATGCTCGCCGCACCGCGGGTTCATCGATCGTTCCACGGATCATTTGCCGACAATTCTTTCATACCCTACGGGGGTAAAGCTTTTGAATGGACCTCTGAGTGCAAAGCGCTTTCAGCGGTCTAAAGACTTACCTCCGTCAGTTCCACTCTTGACAACACCTTGACGGGTGACCCGTGATTTTGTATCTGGCGGTTCCAGGCCGTCGGCGATCTTATTAAAAGAAGAGCTTGGGGAGTAGCGACCGGTATTATGTGAGCAAGGCAATGGTTGGCCAAAACCGTTACCTTCCATTGGAAAATCTCATCCTAGCCCTCGTCATGGCAAGAAAAAGCTGATGCATTACTTTGAGGGGCATACCATTGGGGTACTAACGGACTACCCCCTCTGGTCAGTACTCCGTAGTGCAGTAGCATCATGGTGCAGTTCAAAATGGGCTCTTGAACTCGGCCAGTATGATATTCAGTTTCTTCCTAGAACCTCAATCAAGGGCAAGTTCTTGTCGACTTTGTGGTTGAATTCACTAGGGGTTCTTCTTGCCGGCTTCAAGTCGATCAAACTCAACCTAAGCCGAACTCGAGAATTTATGTTGGGGACATTTGGTAGTTGTCTTTGTGATGGATAGATCTGTGGCGCCCCAAATTTACACTATTGGTTGCGGTCGAGGAAAGTCACTAATGAGTACTATGGTCAATAACCAAGTAAGATCGAGATCATGGGAGGTGTAAAATTAGCCTCCCTTCTAAGTCTAACTTTCTTAGGTAACGCACTATATTTTTGACACATCTTAAGAGGTATTGTCACAATGTCTTATAAGCAATGTTAGGGGTTATATTGGTGTTAGAATATATGTACATAATAACCACGAATATCCTTAATTACAAAAGCTCGTTCCATTACATTACATCCTAAAAGAAAATTTAAATCTTCATATGAGCCTTACAAAATATCAAAAGGGAAATTTCTGACTTTTTTAAGATAGCCAAAAGTCTTTGAAGGTTTAGGCTCGTCGTCCTCGACTATAAGCTCGTCTTGATTTGGCATGATCGCCATAAGTTTTGAATGCCTAGTAATGGCACACACACCTATTCCTTTTTCGCAGTCCAATACCCAAACACAAATATGACAACAAGTAATGAAACATGATTTTCAACTAAACAAAATAGGGTTACAAAGTTAGACGTTAGTAAACTAGAAATCCTCAAAAGAGATTTCGTCCTCCCAACCACAAGAATTGGGCAATTATTGTATGCCCCTCTTTTTCTGCTTGGTTGCAGACCTTACCTCGGATGCCTACCAGCGGTTATGTAGCGTAATGCCAACCCTTGAGGCCTCAAAAAGGCAGTAATAATGGGCCTTGCTCAAATCCCTCCTCACAAATACCTAAGGTCGAATACAACCGCTCTGTTCAAGGGTTCCGAAAACCACTTGCGCAAGACTTTAACTTCCAAATAGGGAACGCATCCCAACAATCCATACATAACACATTATCATCTCTTCATTATTCAAGTGATCAAAAACCCAATACCATCCCAATTAAGTTTTTCGTTGAGTTAAATGTTTTAAATTAAGGTTAGACCAACTTAAAAAGATAGTAATATCTATGTAAGCATGCATCATTAAAATAAAGAAGATAAGGAACATAACCATAACACATGCAATATCATACTAAGACATGATCATAAACTAATAAGCATATTCATGAACACAAGAGCATAAAACACCCATGCAAAACTAAATTTTCAGATTCAGTACCATTTAAAGATTAAAATAAAAAGGGCTATTTTAGATTTTTAGAACCGGCCTTCCTATGGTTCATAGAGAATTTAATCTAATTTCCAGAACATATTTCGGAAATGGGATAGCTTTCTAGATTTTTAGTTATTTAAGAAACACTCCGATGCTATCAGTTAAATCATTGCGAAATTTGATTTTCTTTCAAACCGCTCACTTTTTCAATGAAACCCATTTTCCTTGAAAACTAACTTAAGGAAGATTTTGGCATAAAATTGAGATCGAATATTTTTCTACATTTTCTAAAATTTTTTGAAAGTTGGTTGTAAAACAAATTTTTAATGCACAATACTCAAATACAAGAGGATTTGTGAGAAGAGATCCACTAAGGAAATTTTTCTTTATTTTTTTTGTGTGATGAAAACATGCTAAATAATAGATATTAGACTCAGAAATTTATCTTGAAGGTGTGCCTTTGGAAAGTTTGAGAGATTGATATGAAAAAGATAGTTTTTGTCTTGGAATTAAGGAAATTACAAGAAGAGTAGAATCATGGCTCAACTCCTTTCATTTTTAACACAAAAATCATTAAAACACATCTGAAAACAATGTTTAGAACCCTTAAGAGCATGTATTTGAAAAAAAATGAAAAGAGAGTTGTGTTATGGCTTACTTGCTAGGCTAGGCCAAGTTGAACAAGATTGCTCTCCTCTTCCTTCCTTTCCCTCTCAAGACTTTTCTCTTGCTCTCCTTTCTCTCCTCTAGGCGAATGTAGGTGTGTGTGTGTTGTTTGTGTATGCTATGCTAAGTGGGTGGTTGTATATATAGGCAAATTTGGTGTGAAAAAGACACAAAGGCCCATTAGTTGGAATTGGATTAAAAAGTTTGGATTTACTTGGAGTCTAATGGAATAGGGAGTGATTAGGGGACTTAATTATGTGATTAGACATGATTTAGTTAGTCTCTAGTTGGAATGGAACTAGGTTGTTGACAAAATCCTTAGATTTTGGGGTACTTGGTACTTTTGCTTCTAGATTGCCATGATTACAAGCCTTGAAAATTGATTCCTCACACTCTCCTAGGTTGGTAGGCCATGGGAAGGAAATGGGGTATATTTTATTCAATATGTAAGTATTATGGATATATTCCCAATGTATATATAGATCTACAAATTGATTTGGTAGTACTATAGTATAAAAAGTACATGTACTAGTTTGGGGCAAATCTTGAAATTAATAAAAAAAGTGAGGACTTGGAATTAAACTTATGTATTGGAACCTTATTTATGTAAAATTAAATTAAATTAGGCTAAGGAATCTAATTTGGCTAGGATATTTCTATTAGAAAAAAAAATGCTAACAAGATTGAAATAATTTAAGAAAGCGAGGGGCTTTTAAGAAATAATTCAAACGTAAGGGTTTTAAAAGAAAATACATTTTAGGGGCTTCACCGTCCAATCAGCAGCGGTGGGCGGGCATAGTGATCATGGCTCAGGCGGGCAATAATCGGCGGTGTACATCAAGCGGGCCGATGCATCGAACAACGAAGCCGAATCTGAGCATTGATGCAAACTACGGAATGCACATCTCCTTGGTGCTCGGTGCACCTTATCTTTTGTGATTCAAAGCTAGTCATCAACCAATTGAAGAATCTGTGACCAAAAATGACCGAATGGCGGCTTACATGAAAATAGCGAACTCTTTCTTTGGAAAAATTAGACCACCATGAACTAATTCAAATAACCGGGATCGAGAACACATATCATGCGGATGGCACGCCTAGCCTCTGCCATCAACTCGAAATCAAGCGGAGAATTGAAGTGGGATTTATCACTGGTGACATTGCCCCTCAAAGTCAATTCAAGTTAATGTTATAGAATCGGTCAATTTGGATGGACCCTATCATTGCATTCCTATCTTACGAGCGACTCGGCAAAAAGAAAGAAGCACACAAACTACGAAACAAAGCCATGCGATATTACTTGGATCCACAAGAAAAGCTCTACAAAAATCCTTTACGGTCCATATCTAGAATGTGTTCATCGAGATAAAAGTCGAAGAACTCGACTAAAATATATGAAGGTAGTTGTGGTGCCCATTCGGCGGGCATTCTTTGGCTCATTGGTGTGACACAAGGTATTATTAGCCGACAATGAGGCGATGCGAAATTATGTCAGAAATGTGAATAGTGCCAAAAGTTTTTCCCCTTTAACCCATTTCTGCCGAAGAATTGAGCTCTATCACTGACCCTTAGCCGTTCACCGGTGGGGACTTGACATCGTCGGACCATTACCTCGTGCCTCGGGTAACTGGCGATTTTTGATTGTTGCGACAGACTACTTCACAAAATGGGTGAGCGGAGTCACTAACCCATAGCCGAGATCTTGATGTTAAGCGCTTTGTATGGAGAAATATCATAACACGATTCGGCATTCAAGAGTGCTTATTTGAACAACGGCACCCAGTTTGATTATGGCGTCTGCTGGGGCTGTCTTGATAAGTATGGTATCCGGCTTTATTTCTCTCGGCTTACCCTCAAAGCAATGGTCAAGCCAAAGCTTCTAACAAATCGATTTTGGGCGGCATCAGAAGAGGTTAGAAAGCTAAAGGGAGATGGGTGGGAATTGCGAGTGTGCTATGGGCTCATCGCGCTTTTCTGTAGAAGCGATCTACTAGAAAGCGTCGTTTGCTCTATGCTTTGGAACCGGCAATCATCTCCTTGGAGATCGGCCTCTAACCTTGAAATCAAAGTTTTGACATGGGCGAAATGACATCTTTGTTGGCCTTGGATTTGGCTACGATTGAAGAATAACGAGACCGTGCCCTTCGTCCATATGCTCGTAGTGTCGACGACTTGCTAAGTCATTATAATCAACGTGTTTAGCTTCCTTTGCTATGCACGGGAGGTGGTCCTCAAGAAAGTACTTGAGCTACCAAGATTAGGTTGATGGAAAATTGGATCCTAATTGGGGCGGCCTCTGTCAGTTGATTTAATAAGCGGGTACAAGGGCATATCGACTCAAAGACATGTGCGGGAAAGTGCCACGTCCTTGGAATTCCACGCATTCGTAAATTTTATCATTAACGGCATGTGGGGCATGATGACTTGTTTTGAATGTTTTATTTGTGTATAGCTTTCACTTTTATAATGAAAAAGACTTCTTGTCTCGGTATATTGAATTTTAGTTGAAGTAAAAGCCTCTGAAGTCGGGCCCATCCGTGAATGACACGTTTGAGCCAAATAAGCCTCCGGGATTAGTGCCCTTCGTGGATATCACGATTGGCCAAGTAAAAGCCTCTGAATTGAAGCCCCATCCGTGAATGACGCGTTTGGGCGAATAAGCCTTGGGATTAGGGCGCCCTTCATGGATGCCACGATTGGCCAAGTAAAAGCCTCTGGATTTGGGCGCCCTTGTGGATGTCACGATTGGCCAAGTAAAAGCCTTGAATTGAAGCCCCATCCATGGCCAACCACGATTGGCCAAGTAAAAAGCCTCATTGAAGGCCCCATCAAGTGAATGACATGCTTGGGCGAATAAGCCCGGGATTGAGCGCCCTTCATGGATGTCACGATTGGTTAAGTAAAAGCCTCCGAATTGGGCCCCATCCGTGAATGATCGTTTGGGCGAATAATCCTCCGGATTCGGGCGCCTTTTGTAGATGCCACGATTGGCCAAGTAAAAGCCTCCGAATCACGGGCCCCATCGCGTGAATGCCGCGTTTAGGCGAATAAGCCTCGGATTCGGAGAGTCGCCGTGGATGTCATGATTGGCCAAGTAAAAGCCTCCAATTAGAGCCCTATCCAGTGAATGACACGTTTGGGCCAAATAAGCCTCCGGTTGAGTGCCCGCTTAAGTGGATGCCACGATTGGCCAAGTAAAAAGCCTCAATTAACAAGCATGAATATTACGATTAATAAGCATCAGCCTTGAGTTGAAGGATGGAAGATGATTCTTAACATGTTTAAACATAAACTAAAACAACATACAAACTTTTAAGATAATATGTTTTATTAGATGTCGTTAATACATAATTAGTTCCCAATTTATGTTAGAAGCGATACAATATATTTAATTTTATTGGCGTCCCCCTCGTCATCGCTCTTCTGGACTTGAAGGCCGCAAAAGAAAATACTGACTCTAGTATAGCGGTGGCCTTGAATCAGCTCTTACCCGGAGAGACTACGTGGCTTGGAGAGCCTTGATCCATCCATGTTTGAATCCCGAGTTCTCACGTTGGCGGACCTCCTCGGCGAGCTTTTCTTTCGTCTTCTCTATCTGACTTTTACGCGTATAAAGCCTTGTTTATAAGCTTGGGACCTCGCGACCTCTATTACCAAACATGCTTGCCGTATCGTGATACAATCGTGTGACTTATAAAACCCAATGGGTCACCATTTCCTCCTGTCCCGGGTTAGCTAGGCGGCGGAGTTTTGGCGGCTTTGACTTTTGATAACTCACTCGGCTTTCTCGCGGGCCTCTATCTGAATGTGTTCATCTTTCTTTTCAATCTCGCCACTTGGCGAAGTAAATATCTTCCGATCGTAAGTGGTGTATAGCCCTTCGCTCTCTGTGAGCATCCTCTTGAAACACTTCAAAATCTTGTCAACCAATCATCATTGTTGGACCTCGGTGAAAAAATATGTCGTGCAAATTCATTTGCCACACTTGGATCTCGGATGATCAATTTCGTTATAACCCGTCATCGGTTTGTTCCCCAAATGAAGAAAAACTCAGCGGCGCGGTGGCCACTTGGCCGCTTCGTGAATGGAGGAAGTTCCCATTGTCACTTCTCCCTTCTAGGCGACTGCTTCGGCGGCGAAGTGGCGCCTCTCCCGTTCTTTAGGCGCCCCTAGTTCGATTAGCGATGGTTCCCCACCTCGATTCATCAGAGTCAGCTTCGGCCGGTGTCTACCCTCTCCTTTGCTAATAAAGATTAGTCTACGACATTCACACTTAGCTAACCTTCTTGACCAGTATGGTTTGAGTTGAACCTTAGCGCTAATGGGACCTCTGGCGCGCAAGCGACTTCCATTTTATTAACCGCAGATGCAGCTCACAGCGGTACCTTCCGCGTTGCCCCAGTCAAATCATAAATAGCTGAT